>WNHD01000315.1:47737-62067 GCA_011057455.1 Ganaspis sp. Gsp50
TTAAAGCAATAAATTATACTTTGGTATTATGTTTCTTAATCAAAAATTTTATTAAAATTATTTAATGGAATTAAAAAAAAAGTTAAAAATATAAAATGTATAAGAAAAATTGTTTACACTAAAAAATGAACAACAAAAATAAAAATTGAACAGTGATAACAACATTCATTGCAATTAAGTAAAAAATCCGTGACCACAGACTGAATTCCCTGTCTTTTCCCTGACTTTTCCAGATTTTTAAAATTCCCTGTCTATTCCCGGTTTTCCCGGTCGCTCGCCACCCTGTTCAAGTATTTTGAAGTATTCTCAAGTAGTTTGTAGTATTTTCAAGTATTTTCAAGTATTTTTATGTACTCCGACGTATTTTAAAGTACTTTTAAGTATTTTAATATATTTTAAAGACTTTAAGTAATTTTTAAGTATTTTGAAGTATCTTGAAGTATCTTGAAGTATTTTGAAGTATTTTGAAATAATCTGAAGTATTTTAAAGTAATTTCAGGAATTTATAAATATTTTGAAGTATTTTCAAGTATTTTCAAGTAGTTTGTATTATTTTTAAGTATTTTCAAGTAGACTGACGTATTTTAAAGTGCTTTTAAGTATTTTAATATATTTTAAAAACTTTAAGTAATTTTTAAATATTTTGAAGTATTTTAAATTATTTAGAAATATTTTGAAGTATTTTGAAGTATTTTGAAGTATTTTGAAGTATTCTCAAGTAGTTTGCAGTATTTTCAAGTAGTTTGCAGTATTTTCAAGTATTTCCAAATACTCTGATGTATTTTAAAATACTTTTAAGTATTTTAATATATTTTAAAGAATTTAAGTAATTTTTAAATATTTTGAAGTATTTTAAAGTATAGTATATAATTTCTCGAGATTTCCATGATTCCATTAGGAATAATGAAACACCATGAGAATTCCAGGTGTTCCATGTTTTTCAGAGTTGTAGAAACCCTGCATGGGATTAATGTTATAGAATCATCAAAAGTTCTTTAAATCTCTAATATGAGCGTTTTAAAGAATTACGCATGGATACAGAATTTGTTTATTTATTAAAGAATCTTTTTTCAGAATTGTTACAAGTCTTCTGCAAATGAAATTCAAACTGGATTAGTGCAGTCTTCCAGCCACGCTTCGACAAGTTATCCTCAAAGATCGAGTTATACGAATTCTTTAGTTCACATGTCACAGGTAATTACATTACAAATTTTATAAATTATGCTTTATGAGTGCATGTTCATGAAATAGAAAAAAAATGGTTATAGAATTTTAAGAAAGACTCTACCTGGACTCTATTATTCATAAATAATAATTTTTAAAATAATACATATTTCTCTCGGTTGCTTAATAACCAAATTATTATTATTTTTATTATTATTATTATTATTATTATTATTATTATTATTATATTTGTATATATATTTGTATATATATTTGTTGTTTGCCTCCTTCTGTAATTATTTTGCTTTAGTTTCTGCATTTTGGTTATAATAAATATGTAGTTTATTTATAATTGTAATTTATCGCTTTCACTTGAATTACATTAATTAAAAAACAAACTTTTAGGTCCCTGAAACAATGCAGTTCAGTGATGTACCACGTCCACCATTATCAGGCGTCGTTCATTATAAAAATCCTTGACGAACAGTGCAAAAGTTTCGCAACTGTCGAGGAAAAGAAAAGCAGAATGGGAAACCAATGACTGTTACACACTCTGAAAACACAATGGTGCTCAATGATGTTTTGTATAAATGTACATAGTTAAAAAATTAAATTAATACTGTTATTAAAAATAACTCTTATTAAATCAAAGGTATTTTAGAAAATTTCCAGTGTTTTAAAATATTTTCTATATTGTTCTAAAATATTTTTTGTACTGTTCTAAAATATTTTTTGTACTGTTCTAAAATATTTTCTGTAGTGTTTTAAAATATTTTCTATATAGTCGTTTAGAATTTTTTCAAGTATTTAAAGTTATTTAAATTAATTAATTGACAGTATTCAAACACTTTTATCAAACAATTTAATTCTTACATTCTCGTTGTTCATATTAATTTATTTTGAATCGAAAATTCACTTTCTCTATTTTCTTTTCCTTTTTCTCTCTTTTTGAAATAAGCACTGTATGCTTTTAAGTATCTGCAATGTGTTTGCATTCGTTTTGTAAAGTTTAAATTAATTGAAATATGATTATATGGTACTTAATATATTTGAATTTATATTGCGGACCTTAGGTATGTTCAGATATTGGATATTTTAATATTTTCAAAAACTGAATATATCAATTTATTTTTTAATATTTAATATCTATTTATTTATAATTTCTATTGATCTAAATATCTATTGATTTATTTATATATCTACTTGTTTAATATCTATTTAATATCTTGATTTTTAATATCTTGAATATAAATTCAAATCGTTATAAATACCACAAAAAACAGACATCAATCTCGATTTGAAATCTAACAAGAATTTTTAATTTGTAATTTATAAAGCTAATGATTCAGTCCTTTGTCACAAAAAGGTAATAATTACAGCAAATAACAAAATTCCAGAAATTGCAGAGCATACGTCATGATTAAACCATTAAAATTGAGAAAGAGAAAGTGAAACTAGAGTAGGAAAGGTTGCAGAAAATTTTTCTTTTACAAACAAGAAAATGCAAGACGTTTGTTAGTAGTAAAACAACTTCTATTTTAATAATTTATTTCTGTAAACTACATTTTTCATAGAATAAATCCACTTGTTCTTACTTGAAATAAATTGAAACAGAAAGAAGAAAACACATGAGAGAGAATTTAATTTTTGCTCACTTTTAAAATTCAAAACAGTAAATTTATTTTTCATTAGATAAATTTTACTTCAAATTATTCTATGCTATTCAATTTTTTATTATATAAAAAAAGTATAAAATAGTATACTATTTTATACTATTATTATTAACTTATAATTCAATTCAATTTCTATTCAATTTTTTATTACATACTATTTTATACTATTATTATTAATTTATTATAATTCAATTCAATTTCTATTCAATTTTTTATTATTTACTATTTTATACTATATTATTATTAATTTATTATAATTCAATTCAATTTCTATTCAATTTTTTATTATATACTATTTTATACTATTATTATAATTTTATTATTTTATACTATTCATTATTTTTTGTTTCTTTTCTCTTTTTGTTACGATTCATGGGAATTGACGATTTCTAGAAAAGCTGATTCATATACCTTCAATGTAAAGGTGTTTAAACTTGGACCTTTTCGAATCAAATGATTATGTGACAAACTTTATGCTAGATAAATGACAATAATCAATTGGTGTCAAGCTGTTATGATTGCTTTGACCTTTACACATAATCCATCTTTAGAAGGCAAATAAGTAAATTTATTAATGAGTTATAAGGGTTTGGAAAAAAGAAATATATTCTAACAATAGCTCCTTGGAATATATATTTAATACCGACTTTTCAAAACATTGGGTTGAATGATTGGCAGCGATAACAAGAAAAAGTATTGATAGTGAGAGATTACAGATAAATGGAAGGGGGAAACCAGAGGGAGATACTCAGAGTTGAATTAAACAAGAAAATCACCGGGACACAGAACAATCTACGACGTAACACAATAATATGTTTGCAATTTTCTAAATTTTTTTCAAAGTGTGTTCAGTAATTTATTCAAAATTTCATTATTCTATGTATGTAAGTTATCATGACAGTCAATTCCGAGGAACAAAATCATCAAATCGGTGAGTTTTCTTCGCCAAAATATCAAGCTCATCAAAAGTGTAAAGGTAAATCAAAATTTAGTTGAAATTTTCGAAATTCATTGTTAAAATTAATCATGAAATTAATGGTCGAAGAATGTTGGAACAGATTCGGAAAATTGTAAAAATTCAGTAATAAAAGAAAAAAATTGGAAAATTTGAATCTCAATAATTTTATTAACTTGAAATTAATATTTGCTAAAATATAAAGGTTGTGAATTAACTTTAATTTGTTCCAATTAAAAACATTTTAAACTGGTGTTGTCGAAATAATAATTGATAATTAAAAAACTTTTTTTGTATACAAAATTAGAGATTCGAGGTTTACAAAGCAACTTATCTACATTTAAATCTGTTACTTACAAAGTAGATAAATTATTTTAATGAGACAGTGATCAAAGATTATAATTATGAAAAAATTATCTTTAAAAGTTTTAATTCTAATTCGAATCCCGATAATTATAATTCGACGTTTTATAATTTGAAATAATTTTATTTATTATTGAATATTATTTAATATTTAATTTAATAAATAAATAAAAAAATACTATTCAAAAAGCAGTAATTGTTCAAAATCACAGTATTCATTATCATTGTTGATTTACAACTTTTTAAAGAAATTGATATCAATAATTATTTTTAACTAAGAAAAAATTGAGATAATTTCTATTTTAAAACAAAAAGAATTTTCAGCAAGAAACGACGACCTTCTTCAAGATTCACAATGCACAATGAGCTTCGATAATTTGCAAGAACGTTTTGAAGTGAGTACAAAAAATTTTATTACACCTTTAATGATAATTAATTCTGGAATTGTCTAGCAGAGATTATTTGTTCAGAGCTCATTATTTCCTTTTTTTAAATATATATTTTTTCGTACGTTAACATTAATTACAGGATCTGAATGATAGGCTGAATGACTTAAAAAATAATTTATTGGTACAATTAGAAGCATCAAAGTCAGAAAAAACTATAAAAAAGGACTTTCTAAATACAGATAAATATTCCGATGAAAAGAACAGGTAAGAATACTCATTTTTAAAGTAGTTTAATATTAAAAAAATAGATTTATTAAATAGACTTATTTTAACTTTTTTCTTTTATTGTTATTTTTATATTATTTATTTATTATTATTTATTATTATTATTTATTATTACAATTATTATTAATAATTATTATTAATTATTATTAATTTATTTATCGTTAAGATATGCTTTTGAAAAAAATTACTTTTTACTCATTTAGGAGTATAATTATTATTAATTATTATTAATTATTATTAATTTATTTATCGTTAAGATATGTTTTTGAAAAAAATTACTTTTTACTCATTTAGGAAAGCTTCAAAATATGGAGTTCTTCCAGAAAAAGAATTTCTTCCGCGAAATTCTCTACTTACAGACTTATTTGAAGTTCAACACATTAAAACAATTTATAACATTTTTATAGTCATTCTTATAATTTTGTTTATGAGTACTGCCGTTCACGATATTATAGAAAGTGGAACGTAAGTTAATTATAATTTATAGAATTTGTTATTATTATAGAATTATTATAGAATTGATTTTTAAAAGAATTTTTTTCACGTCCTTTCACTATTTAAATTTATTTCTGATTGTTTATTGATTAATACTGTGATTTTTCATTTCAGAATACATTTTGGAATAAAAACGATAATTAAAGCTTTTGGTAAATTGCCAATTGTCGTTAATATTTGGATTGGTATGATTGCTTCAACTTTTCTCCTTTATTCAACATTTTCCTTTTGGGCTCACAAACGATCGGAATTACAACCGAAATGTAAATATAAATTAAATTTATATGTATTCACAATGCAGATTTGCCTTTTTCTAAAAAAAAAAAGAATATACGAAAAATACTTAAAAAGTGGGCATTTTTCAAAATTATTCATTTTAGTAGTAAATAAGTTGAGATAAATGAAAAAAATTGATAACCAGTAAGAATTTTCTTTTCAAAAAAAATAAAAAATAAAAAAAGTTGGCTCTAAATGTAATTTAATTTTTTATTAGACAAAAAATTATTGAATGTGACGAATAAATATTGATATTTTCAATATAACAATGATTTTGATTTTTGTAGGAATTTTCAAAGAATATTAATTTTCAGGTGCATAATTGCATTTTTTTTCAGCACTTTTATTAAAAATTTTCGATTATGGAGCTCTGGCATTGTTTTTAATTTATCAAATCGCCTTTATCATTCTTCCATCAAAATCTACCGTTGAAGAGGATCTTCCTCCAGCGTCAAGTTTAATAGTATTAATGGAACAGGTAATATCTTAGTACTAAAGTTATAACAATTTTTAACACTTTCAAATTCGTGTCTAAATGTAAGTGTTTTAATGCAAAAAAAAATTTGAAATTGTTTCTCGTGAAAGTGCTTCTGAAACTCAAATGATTTATAATTTGAATGCTTTATAATCCATTTATAATTTGAATGCTTTATAATTCAAGTGATTTATAATTTGAATGCTTTATAATGCAAGTGATTTATAATTTAAATGCTTTATAATTCAAATGATTTATAATTTGAATGCTTTATCATTCAAATGATTTATAATTAAAATACTTTATAATTTAAACAATTTCTTATTTACATTTGTTCAAACTTCAACACTTTCAAAATTAGCACATCTTCTATTAACAGTGCTCAAAAACTTTACAGAATCTAATTTTCCGTAATTTTTCTTTGATTTTATAGAAATATTACTCGAGAACAAAATAGGGGAAAATTCAATTACATCACATTTGAAAAGTAGAATCTAATTGAAAAGTTGAAAGTTCATGAAATGAAATAAATAAAACCTTGTGATTCTAGTGTATAATCAATTGTAAATAAAAAATTAATAGACTTCAGACGATTTTATCTAAGTAGTTCGGTCTCGCCATATTCTTGATAACAATATTTCGTAACTGTGAACAGAAAAAAGCAATTTGAATTCAAATCTAATTCACTGCATTATAAATAAAAAATTGTTTACTCATAATTTACAAAAGTAATTTTCAATTATACGACCATTTCAACAAAACAATAATTGTTAAAAATTGAATTCGATTTTTTAAAACAGAAATAATTAAATTTCAGGTGCGCATTTTGATGAAAAATCATGCCTTCGTGAGAAGCAATACTCCAAGGGTATTGGCATTTAAACCTCATACAGAAACTCTTTTGTGTCCAGGATTTTCTAAATTTTTGTATTTTCTCTTCGCCCCAACTTTAGTGTATCGTGATAATTATCCAAGGTAACACTATTTATTATTTTTAATAGTTTTCATCGTATTTAAACATAATTAAACGCGACAAAAACTTGCTCTGTGAGAAAACAGATATTTTTTGCGATTTGTGCAAATTTCTTTCTTCAACAAAAAGTAGAATCACTGTTTTTACAAGATCCTTGAAAATAATTCAAATTAATTATCATCACAATAATTATTTAAGATATTTTTTTAAATATTTCAAATAAAAACATTTAATAAAATATTTTCAGAAATATATTATATTATATATGCATATATTATATATAATATTATTGTATAATAAATAAATAAATAAAAATAAATAAATTAAACCAGAATGAGCAGAAAGTCAGAAATAAAGTCTCCAAATACATTTTTAAAACGTATTTTGACAAAAACAAAAAGAAATTTCGTACTGATCTTTCTCTGATAATTTGCTCTTATAATTAATTATTTAACAATTATTATTATTAAACAATTATTTATTGTTTGTTATAATTAATTATTTAACAATTATTATTATTCAACAATTATTTATTGCTTGCTATAATTAATTATTTAACAATTATTATTATTAAACAATTATTTATTGCTTGTTATAATTAATTATTTAACAATTATAATTATTCAACAATTATTTATTGTTTGTCATAATTAATTATTTAACAATTATAATTATCAAACAATTATTTATTGTCTAAAGGAAACAACCCTTTAAATAATAATTAAAACAATTTCTTCGACTCACTTGAAATTATTGTTTTCAGGACCAAAGAAATTAGATGGAAAGTGGTAGTGTGTCACTATTCAGAAGTTATTCTCGTGATTTTCTATTCTGCATTTATTTTTGAACGTTTCCTAATACCTTCGTGTAAACAATTTGGAGTTCAACCTATGAATTATGGAATGCTTGTCCTCAGTATGTTTAGCAATATGATGCCCGGAATTTTGTTCTTCCTTTGCGGATTTTATTGCCTTCTTCATTCCTGGATGAATGGATCAGCTGAACTTCTCAGATTTGCTGATAGAATGTTCTACAAGGTGAGAAATCAGTTATTTTTCATTAGATAAAAAACGATTTTTATAAATCTTGATTGCAAACAAAAAGGATATGAAAATCCAAGAACAAAAATTAATTAACAATCAAGTTACATAAAAAGAAGACGGACACTTTGAATCATACATTGTTAATATTTTTTTTCTTAAAAAGAAATGTTGTGAGATTAGAAGCGATCTTATCAGTTCTTATTTAAAAAATTTGTTTTTACAGATTTAATCTCGTTTCCTGAATATTTATATTTTTTATCAATTTACTTTTCGATTAATTAATTGATAATGCTTGTAAAATTATTAATTCAAAATGTAAAATTATTAATTCAAAATGTAAAACTATTAATTCAAAATGTAAAACTATTAATTCAAAATGTAAAACTATTAATTCAAAATGTAAAACTATTAATTCAAAATGTAAAACTATTATTTCAAAATATAAAACTATTAATTAAATTTATAAAAATATTAATTGAAAATTCAATGACATTTAATTTAAATTAAAATTTTTTTCAAACAGGATTGGTGGAATTCTACATCTTTTGGCGAATATTATCGTACGTGGAACATTGTTGTGCATGATTGGCTTTACACTTACATTTATAAGGACATGTACGAGATTGTTACTCCGAGAAGTAAATTTCTTTCAACAATTTCCGTGTTTTTCGTCTCTTCAAGTTTTCACGAGTATATCTTAGCCGTCGCCTTTCGCTTTTTTTATCCAGTGATGATGGTGATGTTTGGAGGATTTGGAATGTCTCTGGTATTTATTCCCAAAGAAAACACAAAGTCAAATGGAAATATTTTCTTGTGGCTGTCCCTCTGCACTGGTTTTGGAATTATGATGAGTCTTTACGCGATAGAATTCTACTCTCGAATGAATTGTGCTCCTTACGACAATAAAATTCTCGACCTGTTTCTACCAAGAAGCTGGTTCTGTCGAGAAATAATCACTACCATCTAATTAAAAGAAATTAACGAAAATAAGCGATTAAAATTGACAGAAGGGAAATGAAGTTAATTGATAGAAACAAATTCAAATTAGTGAAAGTAAATTAATTAAAATTAAAGCATTAATTAAAATAAAAGCATTAATTAAAATAAAAGCATTAATTAAAATAAAAGCATTAATTAAAATAAAAACATTAATTAAAATAAAAACAAAAATATTTAACAAATAATTCAAAAAGAAAAAAAAAACAAAATGAAATAAATATAAATTAAAATTAACATAAACAAAGAAATAATATAAAGATAATGATAATAAATTAATATAAAAAAAAAGATCTAAAAATTATAAATTAAAATAAATTTCGATTAGCGACGAAAAGTGAAAGATGTTTTGCATGAAATAAGTGTTAATTGTTGTAAATATAAAAGTGAAGTCTTGTATTTTACAAAAAGAAATAAGTTTATTCGAGTCTTACATATATATCATTTTGTCCTTATACTTAACCATTAAGGTAGAACAATATAATAATTATATACAAGGATTTTTATATATATATATATATATATATCTTCTCTATACAAATTAATTTACGACCTTTATGTATAAATGTATATTTGTACCTGTTTAAACAAAGCGATTCGAGTCTTGTGATAATATTACGTTATTAAGAAGTTTTATATTTATGCTTAATTGTCTGCATGTTAAATATAAATTATTTTACGATGACAAATTATTTTCATTTATTACTAAAGTATGATTTTCAAAAAACATAGTATTTTCATTTATTACTAAAGTATGCTTTTCAAAAAACATAGCATTTTCATTTATTACTAAAGTATGCTTTTCAAAAAACATAGTACTTTTATTTATTACTAAAGTATGCTTTTCAAAAAACATAGTATTTTTGAATACCATGAATAATATACTAATTTTTGAGGTAGTTCCAAACTTGGATTTTCAACATTTACTATTCAATTCTATTTCACATAATATTAGTATTTTAAAACCAAACATCAATATTAATATTAATACTTAAACATGAAATATTGACATCAAATATTTTCCCAAAAATGAACAATATTAACATTTAAAAACCAATATTAATATTTTAATACTAATATTCCTCAAAGGGTACACTTTCATTTAAAAAAGAGACAAACGAAGAATCAAGTTGCTCGAATCGCCTTGTGCTTGACAATTTGTCTTTACATGGCAGAGTTAAAGGCCAAACAAAGGACTTGATAATCGACTAAGTGCGTTTTTTTAAATTTCTCTTTGTCGATCGATGTCCCGATGATAAGGCTGAACAGTTCCAGAAGAGTAAGACACGCCCTGATAAATATCTAAATTACAAAAGAAAACATTAATTTTCTAATCATGATCAACATAATTTACAAAAAAAACAGTCTCATTATTAATGAGAATGTAAAAATTACTAGAAAAAAGAAATTCAATAATTCAACTACTAAACACTTTGTGAAACTCTTTCAATACTTATTTCGCACAACAATGGCAAAGCTTTGATTTATTTTTAAGAAAAAGTCCATTATAATTACCAAATTACAGAAGAGCTGAAAAAATTAATATTCCAACATTCTTTGTCAATATTTTTTAACATAGCAATTATTTGAAAGATGACGAGATTAGATAATAAACTATATTTCCTGGGCAATTGAACCTTTCCATAGCTTTATCCTGGAGACAATAAATGATTGTCTAGTCGTTCGATACGACAGTGTCTTATCTCCACAAAACATATTTACATATTAACCCTTTCGTAATGTATTTTTATCTTAAAATGGGCCACAGTTCAAATGAAGCCACAGTTTGACTTTTTAACCTACTTGCTCGCAACTATAAAATTTAATAAATTATTTTAAAAAACAGAACTTCCTCCATGAGGAAGCAATATTTAAAAATTATAAAATTTATAAAAACTAGAAAGCCATTTTTTGGATTAATTTTATAGTAACGTTTCTAAAAGAAAAAGAACAATAATTTAATAGGAAAACAATAGTAGGTATAAAAGTCAACATGAATCAGAAAATGAATATAAAAGAGCAGACATAAATAAATTACGAAAGAGTCAATTAAGTTCATTAAATTAGAACGTGCATTAAATTATTATTTATGTAAAACAAGCTCCTCTTTCAAGTTTCGATTCTTGTTAATAAATTCAAATGCCTAATTATCATTTCAACCATTTTGCAAATTCAAAGAAAATGTTTCCCTTTCGTTCCAAAATTCCAGCAAGAATTAAGAATTGCTTTACAAACTATTTCTTGCTATCTCATATAATGAGAATATAACATTTCATCTCATATGATAAGATTACAAAATATTTCACTTAAAAAAGCGAAATGAAAATGATTCTAGAAATATTAAAAAATCTTGATTCTAGAAATATCAAAATATCTTGATTCTGGAAATAATAATAAATCTTGATTCCAGAAATATCAAAAAATCTTGATTCCAGAAGTATCAAAAAATCTTGATTCTAGAAATATAAGAAATTCTTGATTCCAGAAGTATCAAAAAATCTTGATTCCAGAAGTATCAAAAAATCTTGATTCTAGAAATATAAAAAATTCTTGATTCCAGAAATATCAAAAAATCTTGATTCTAAAAATAGGGTAAAACACCCAGTAGTCGGCCACTGTATCCAAGTTCGACCACCACCTTTGAAACGTTATAACTCATAAGTAATTGTAAATTATTATCTTTTAAAATTGTTATCATGAAGCAAAAAGAACTCTTTATTTAACCTACTCAATTTGAAGCAGTTTAACTATTTATTTTTAATCGAAAATAAATGAATAGCCGACTACTGATACTGGCCGAACTTACTAGCATTTACCCTATCAAAAAATCAGGATTACTTTCTGAACTTTAAGAAACCTGATTTGGTGTTATGATGAAATCAAACAATCATGAATGAAACAATCATGATGAAGTTTCTAGAGACTGAAAAAACGTGAAACTGGGAAGAGGATCAAGACCGTAAACGGAAGAAATTGAGTGACTAAGTTTAAGTAATCTTCATTTGCCCATTCCCACGAGCGCTTCATCCATAAGTTCGTCATCAGTGATACAAGGAGACGCTGAATGAGGCGAAGGTGGAATAACTCTGGGCGATGGCGCAGGACTTTTTACAATATGAACGCTCACCGATGGACTGGGTGGAAAGTTTGGAGTTGAAGATACCGACGTCAAGGTTGTCGCTGGTAATCCAGGTATCGATGAAGGTACAGGTATCACTTGACCTGCCTGCAAAGACGACGAAGAAGGTGGTGGAGGCGGAGGTGGAGGCGGTGGCGGCGGAGGTGGTGGTGGAGGCGGCGGCGGAGGAGTGTTTCTTATAAAAGAAGCTCGTTCAGAAACTAAAGAAATTGAACTCTTATGTCCCTCTTTGGGAGCAGAAAAGTCCAGTAACATTTCAGCCGCTTCCTGGGAACTGGTACCGGTTGTTCCTGAAGAGGAGACAACTGTCGTTGAAGGATCGTTCGTCTGCATTACACTCGACATCTGAAAGGGCTGCTGAGATTCCTTATCGTCGACAAATTTCGTGTATTTATTCAAAGCAGCGTCCAAAGGCTTCGTGCTCAAGTTCAAACTCTCCGAACTACTTCCCACGTTGACACTATCACAAACATTCAATCCTCCGCTTGGAATCCCATAGCCCTGTTTTCCAGACACCGAGTCAACGTGTTTTGGAAGAACCATCACACCTGAAAGGTTAAAAATAAAGTAATTACAATAATTATTCATGGATAAACAATATTAAATTAATTACAATTAAATTAATTACAATAATTATTAATGGATAAACAATATTAAAACTAATATTAGGAAAAATCGAGGGAAAAAATAGAATTAATATTACACTGGGGAATAATGTTTAGCCTTCTTGTTTTTCATTATGTCAAGAATTCAAAACTAAGTTTGAAAAAATGAAGAAAGTATAAAGAACACTACACTTTCTGAAACAAACAATTTTTGAAAAATATGTATTTTTTTCACTTTTTCGTTAAATTTAAAGTGTTCCTGAAATTTTATTCGCATTTTCTTTTTTTACTTGCTTTGGAATAAAAAAATACAAATTTTAATCAATGTTCCAAACACTACACTTTCAAGGAACAATTTAAATTTTATAAAAAATGGATCTTTCACACGTTTTCCTAAATTTCAAGGTGTTCCTGAAAGTTCTTGGGCATTTAATTATTTTTAACCGATTCGGAATAAAGAAACACAAACTCTAATCAACTTTCCAAACATAACACTTTTTAGGAACAATTTGAATTTTTAAAAAATATGGATCATTTCCATGTTTTTGCAAAATTTTTGGTGTTCCTGAAAACTTTTTAGGATTTTGTTTTTTCCGTTCGATTCGGAATAAAAAAACACAAATTATAAACTACCTTTCAAACACTACACTTATCAGGAACAAATTGAATTTTTGAAAAATATAAAATTTTTTCACTTTTTTGCAAAATTTTTGATGTTCCTGAAAACTTTTTAGGATTTTCTTTTTTCCGTTCGATTCAGAATAAAAGAACACAAATTATAAACTGTATTTCAAACACTATACTTATCAGGAACAAATTTAATTTTTGAAAAATATGCATTTTTTTCACTTTTTTTGCAAATTTCAAGGTGTTCCTGAAAATTAGTTTCTACTTTCTTTTTCTTATTCGATTAGGAATAAAAAAACACAAATTTTAAACTATCTTTCAAACACTACACTTACAAGGAACAAATTGATTTTTTGAAAATTATGCAATTTTTTCACTTTTTATCAAAATTTTTGTTGTTCCTGAAAATTTTTTAGGATTTTCTTTTTTCCATTCGATTCGGAATAAAAAAACATAAATTATAAACTCCCATTCAAACACTACACTTATCAGGAACAACTTGAATTTTTGAAAAATATAAACTATTTACACTTTTTTGCAAAATTTTTGATGTTCCTGAAAACTTTTTAGGATTTTCTTTTTTCCGTTCGATTCAGAATAAAAAAACACAAATTATAAACTATCTTTTAAACACTACACTTACAAGGAACAAATTGAATTTTTGAAAAATATGCATTTTTTCACTATTTTTGCAAATTTCAAGGTGTTCCTGAAAACTTTTTAGGATTTTCTTTTTTCCATTCGATTCGGAATAAAAAAACATAAATTATAAACTCCCTTTCAAACACTACACTTATCAGGAACAACTTGAATTTTTGAAAAATATAAAATTTTTTCACTTTTTTGCAAAATTTTTGATGTTCCTGAAAACT
>WNHD01000316.1:0-34879 GCA_011057455.1 Ganaspis sp. Gsp50
TTTCTATTTTTAAAGAAAGTAAAAGCAGAAATTAAATAAAGTATGTTAAAGAAATTCTTTTCAGTTATAAAAATAATTTACAAACGTTATAATCTTTTACACTCAAAGATGACAAAACATTAATAATATAGGATTAAAACAGAATAAATTAGAGAAATAAGTTAAAACTGCAATTCAGCACTTTTAAATAAATGACTAAAAAGTTAATTTCAAATTGTAAATAATTTATATCTATTATTTACAAAAATTTGAATAGTTCTGCAATCATTCTGTTTGAAAATTATTTTATTTACAAATCATTTTATTTTAAAATTGTATTGTACGTAAATTGTTTTATTTTAGAATTCTTTTGTTTGAAAATTGTTTTGTTTGAAAATTGTTTTGTTTGAAAATTGTTTTGTTTGAAAATTGTTTTATTTGAAAATTGTTTTATTTGAAAATTGTTTTATTTGAAAATTGTTTTGTTTGAAAATTCTTTTGTTTGAAAATTGCTTTGTTTGAAAATTGTTTTGTTAGAAGATTGTTTTGTTAGAAGATTGTTTCGATTGAAAATTATCTTTATTGAAAATTATAAAAAAAATATAAAATTATAACTGAGTACAGGGAATATTGCAATGTTTATTTGAATTTTCCCTTCTTACGTATTTCTCTAATTTTTTTTAGTGTTTATTGTAATAAACTGTAATTACTTTGAAAAATTATGAGGTTTACTAGAGGGAAAATGCGCCACATGCATTAAGAACATTTGTCACCAGAAGTTTCTGCAGCAACTTTTAATATAAAGTTGCTATACTTTTGTACACACTCAAAACAAATAAGAAGTGAACAATTAAATCAAATTATTCTTCAACACTATTTTATAAACCTTCATAAAAAATGCATAATAAAAAAGTAATAAAAATAAAAAAAAAATAATAAAAAGTTTAATCATGTGTATAAATAAATTCTGAAGAAGGCATTTGATTATATCATTATTATATTATTATTTTATGTATATTTATATTTATTATTATTTATTATTTGATATTTATTATTATTTATTATTTTAGATTTACTATTATTCATTATTTTATGTATATTTATTATTATTTACTATTTTATGTATACTTATTATTATTTATTATTTATTTATTATATTTATTTGATATTTTCCACAATTGAAAATGAAGTTAATAAAAAATTGTATTTTCAGGTGAGAAAAGCAAATAGGGACTTGCAGCACATGAGTCGACACCAGAGGAGAGAAATAGGACTGGCAATGATGCTGATTTGTGTGGTGATAGTTTTTATCATCTGCAACATTTTACCAATGGTTAGCAACGTCTACGAGACTCTGTACCACAATCCTCCGTTTTGGATGGTGCAAATAGGCAATCTGCTGGTCACGATTAACAGCAGTATCAATTTCGTAATTTACGTGATTTTTGGCCGCAAGTTTAAGAGACTTTTCCTCAAGCTCTTCTGCAGTTCGGGCTTCTTTGGCCAAGGTCGTGACAGTCCTGAATTCCAGACTTACGATGACTCGCTTGTCACAAATACGACGAATATTGAGCTTAGAAATTCGATTAGACGAAGTCATAGATCGAGCAATGTTAGTAGAAATAATAATATTCATCACATGAATAATGGAATCACGAGGCAGAGCATCAAAGGTTCTATAAGATCTGACGGTCCTGGTCCTTGTGTTTATTATCCTGCGAGGAGTCCTGTCCGGAGTCCCAGTCAAGTTTCCAGAGTTTCTACTCAAAATGGGTGGAGTAAAAAGGAAGTGATAGAGACTGTTTTACTTTAGGTTTAAATTTTATTATTTTCCTAGTCGTCTGTTTTTCCTGGAACAGAGGAAACTCTTTCTATAGCTATTTTAATTTATAATTATTGTCAATTTACTAAAATTGTCAATAGCTAATGAAATAAGCAATTGTTATTTCAATAAATAAGCAATTGTTATTTCAATAAATAAGCAATTGTTATTTCAATAAATAACCAATTTTTATTTCAATAAATAACCAATTTTTATTTCAATAGCTATTCACAATTTTAGTAATTATTACCAATGTTAATAACTATTATTTTTTTAGCTATTCACAATTTTAGTAATTATTACCAATGTTAATAACTAGTGTTTTTTTAGCTATTGCCAATTTATAGATTGAAACAAACATCTGAGGAAGCAAAAGAACGAATTCTTAATTATTATCGTTATATGTTAAACAGAAAGCTTTAAGAAGCATTTATTATAAAAATATTCGAGTGGAAAAAGCTCATAAAAATTGATCTATTTTTTGCAGACAAAGTTTCATGGTTTTTAGCTTAAACATGAACATCAAATTTTAGCCTGGAAATTCTTGGCTTAAAGATTAAGTTTTTTAATTCAAAGATGATTAAACGCTTTTTAGTTTAAATCTCTTGAAATGCTAGAACATTTCCAATGTTAAGCAGATTAAAAAACTTTTCAGTGAAAGCTTGGAATTGAAAGGTCTTTTAATTCAACCATTTCCAGTTTAAATATTGAAAGTTTTTAAAACAAACTCCAGTTTTGCTTCAAGATTTTCAAAAAGTATAAAAAAGCTTTTGTTTCAAAAATTTGCATTTTCAAAAGTTTTAAGTTAAACTATTTAGAAGCAGATTTGTCAAATAACTACATAACACAACTTTTTCTCAAAGTGAAGAAAGTTTGCACAGCTTTAAAGAGAATTTGCATGCAAATAGATGTGGCTTGAAAAGTCTCTGATAATGACAACTTTTAAACTTGAAGAGAAAAGTGACTAAAAATAATCATGAAATTCCATAAAATATTTAATAAACTGAACATTCGGAAACATTATTAATTAATAGTACACGATTTTCAAACAATTAGTCACAAATTCACATTTTCGTAAAAGAAAATTAAATTACTAGATTATAATTACAAAAAGTATTAATTAGTATTAATACTTTTTGTAAAGTTTCAAAACCAAGTTTCAAAACTGGAGTTTGAAAACTGCAAATTTTGCAATTTGATAAGTTTAATTCCATTTACTGCCTTAATGAGTAATAAGTTTATTAGAGTAAGTAAATAGCAGATCTCGAAATTTGTTGCGTATATTAATTTTAGAGTTAAGAAATTTTCACATAAAGTAAATAAAGTTAGAATTAAGAATCCTCTTTTCCAGAAATAAAGTCGACAAGTTCTTAAAAGACCCTTGAAGAATCTTGAGTCACGTTCTCGAAATCCCACATCACTAAATCTGATTTTGGACCAAGTCTGAAGGAGATATATTCTCATTCACTAAAGCAGGAAGAAGCAAAAAATTTTCCTCATTTGCAATTGAGCGTGACCTGAAATTTTATTGGATTAGAAGAATTCATTAATATCAAGAAATCACTTCCTTCTGTAAATAATTGTACATACTTTTACATAGAAATTTAAAAAAACCTCAAGTTTTGATGTTGAAAATTAAAAAAAACAGTTTCAACACTTTCAAGCGCAGTCAATATATTTTTTATATGGATTTAAGTTAAAACGTGAAAATTGACTTAGAAAATAAAATTTGAATATGTACTGAAAAATTTGGAACTAAAAATAGGAAACTAGAAAATTAACTGAACTTATAATAATTGTTATTATGATAATTGTTATTTATTGATTTCATTAATTAATCCAAACAAAAAAATACATTAAGATCAGTAAAAGACTATTTCCAAAGTTATTTCCAAGTTTTGAAAGAAAAAAATGTTTTGCAACTAAAAAAGAATTTAAATTGAAATAAGTTTGACGTCAAAAATTCTGGGAAAATTTGAATAGAAGTAATTAATTTTTAATTAAAAAATATGGAAAATATAGGAATTGCAATAAGTTGTTTATTATTAAAGAAAAAGATTACAAAAAATGAATTTATTCAGAATAGAAATCCGGAAATAAAAATTGATTCAGAATTATTGTTAAATGAAAATTGCGCAAAATGTATATAAATTTTGTAAACACTGTAATCAATTATAACTTTCAAGAGACAAGATTTTATATTATTTAAAAATTTCTAAAAGGGGATAAAATCTTGTTTTCTTTGAACAGGCGAGCAGTATTATAAAAAATAATAATTTTACTAATGTAAAGAAATATTAACAAAGTTTACAGAAAACAGCTAGTCAGATGCTGCAAAAGAAATTGCAACTTCTTCAATAGTCATAATAAAATTAAATGGCCCTTCCCTTTGTAAATATTCCATTATTATAATAAATATTACAATAAATAATCACAAGCTGCAAGCATTTTTAAATGCCAAAGAAGCACTGATTCAAGTACTATGCCAATCATTTAATTATCAATTGAAATTCATTTGAAAATATTTTGTTTAAAATTGTAATTTCATTTTTAATGACTAAACAATAAACTACATTCAAATGCTCATTAATTTTATTAAGTACTCAAATTTTCTTAGTTATCTATAATAATTTTCAATAATCTTGAGTTTTTTATTTTCAATACTTGGTTTAATTTATTGAATACTTATTTTAATATTGAACACTTGGTATTTTTGTAATTTTGAGTATTTATTATTTTTGTAATCTTGAGTATTTATTATTTTTGTAATCTTGAGTATTTACAATTTTTCTAATCTTAAGAATTAAACTTTTAATTTTTTATTTGTAATTTTAAAAACTTTATGATTTAAATAATAAAATTAGATCATTTAGTTGTAAAATTTGTAATTAAATTTAATTCTGTTAAAAAGTTTTTTCTAATTAAAATACCAGCTTTTAAATAAAAGTATTTCTTTAAAGATGTTTTCAAGAATGTAACAAATTATGTATTTGTAATTATATAAACGAAAATATATCTGTGCTTCACGATCCATGTTCCCTTCCATGAATTTAAGCATATTCTCTAAGACTTTTTGACTAGTAAATTATTAAAACCGAAATATAACTAAAAAAAAATTTACAATTTTTCGTGCTTTAAATCGAAGAATTTAAGAAGAGTCGACCCTTCAAAAAATATTATATTGTTTAAATATTATATGTTCTTCATTATATATATTCTTCATATAAAATTATTTTAATTATTAACGCTTAATTATCAGTTATTACGTTTTTTATTTGTGGACTTACTCATTTGGTTTTATCAATTTAAATTAAAAATATATTAAAACGTCGAGCCTTCTTAAGGGACGGATTTTGGATTCTTATTTCCGAATAATTTTCATCCAATTAAAACTGCTCAATCGCTAGACATTCAATTAAAATAAGAATTACAATAAATATGTAAGTACATGTTAAATACAACCGTAAAAAACTGAACCATTTTTCATATCATTCTAACAAATCTAATATCAAAATAAATTTATAATTCAATTTAAAAATTGTTCATTTAAAGGTATAAATTGTATTTTATTTATTAATTCCCGCACAAAAATTGTTTTAAATAATTTTACTCCGAAATCGTCCCTTTAAATATTTTCGAATTGAAATGTCATTTAACTTCTCTCCAAAATATTAAACATAACTGTTTCTATTAAAAATTATTTTTAAAAGAAAAAAATTCCTTGGAATTCTTTTAAATTCGATTGAATTTGGATAAAAACTTTGTTCTAAAAATGAAAGCATTGTGATTAATGATTAAATCATTGTACCAAATATTTGTATAGAATATCAACTATTTCATGGAAAATCGACGATGATAATAATCATGTAACGATATGTATAATTACCTAAAACTGAATTTAATGCGGGAAACGAAACGCTCTCATGACTGTACTATAAAATTTACCTAATTCTATATAGTTATAAAATTTCTTATCATACAAGTGTGCTTAGATTTTAAGACCTAATCGATAATCATTGTTAAACAATCGACTTGCGTTTAAATATTTTTTACATTCTTTTCTCAACAGAAACTATTTTTTTAAGAATAACATAATAAAAAAATTGTAGTTGATTTAAACTGACAAACAATCTGTTTTAATATTATTTTCTGTTACAAATAAACTGCGAGACAGAAAAAATGAGTATTATCTTAATTTTATATTTAGACAGTAAAGCGAGTTTAGAATTATGGTTAAAATCTGTACCAAAGTATCGAACTTTGTCTTGTAAATTTGATGAATTACGAAATGCAAAATAAATCACTTCTTTTATGAAAATGGATACTTATTTACATTTAGGCTTGTTTCAGTCAAAAATACAAAAGATGAAAATGACACTAAACAGAAAAAAATGGTTAATAAATAATAAATCAATAATTGATCAAAAAAACCTATTCAATGGTTTTAAATATAAATTACTAAAATAGGGATAGAATATTTGAATACATATGTATTAAATATTTAACAAATGGAAAAGTTTCCTATTTTTGTTAACTGTGATTTAAGATTCAAACAGTATAATTATCTCAAAGGGCAGGAATAAAGAATAGAAATATAGAATTTGAAACTTGAATTAAAACTAATGTTTATTTATAGTTTTACATTCTCATGTAATAGGGAAATCAATTTCAAAACGATTAGTCAACAGCGAGTAGATAACGATTGACAAAAATTAAATTAATTCTCAAATAAATGAGCAAATAACGTAATTCAACATCAAGCTGTAGTACAGTAAACATTCTATAGTTCAAAATATATAATTTCAATTAACGAAGCATTTAATTAAACAAATCAGTAAATTGTAACTGGCCCGTTAAATCGGAATACGCATTTATTAGCTGAATGAATTTATTTTACAGACGAAAAAAATGTACAAAACTCGTACTGAATCGAGTATTACATAAGATAAAACGTACGAACTCACAGGACTATCGCCACTTTCATGAGAGAATAAATTTACTTCGCTGCTGCCTTTTTGCTTGGTTTTAAGTAGAAATATAGTCCTATTAAAGCAACGCTGAGATAAGTTGCTTTTGATACCTAAAATAAAAAATATATAAGCTAAGAATATTCCCTTAGTCAAAACAAGTTTTTAGGTTAGGATTTGTTACTTACATTTGCTCGACCATAATTAGTCTGACTGTTAAAATATCTTGCTAATCCTTTCAGACTTTCACCTCCAGCTTCTTCTCCGTGTCCCATGGTGGACTAAAATAGTAATAGTTATTAAAAAGTCAATAATTTTATTGAAATTGAGATCAAAGATCAGACGTCACGTTTTGAGTTGCGACGTTTTTAGACGTTTGCTGTCGTCTGCTAGAATTTATACAGCACTGCCAACTTTAAAATTAACTTCCGCTTGTAATTTTTTTTTGTTTAAAAACTAATTAAACATATTAAGTTATGATATAAAAAGTTCAAAACTTGTTGATTTTGATAAACTAGTAAAAAACATTTGAAAGTACCTGCTTTGGTATTTAAATTGTTCTGTATAAATTATTTTTCTTTTAAAGAAATATTTATGTTTGACACACTGATTATTTGGCGCCATATTCAAATTCGAATAGTGAAGTACTTTTTTAATTGAAAAATTCTTTTTGAAAATATATTTTTCGGAAACTAAAAGTCTAATACTTACATTAGACGTTTCCTGAATTTATTAAAATTGTTAAATTAAACTGCAAACTATTTTTTAGGTACCATTGACTTCTTTCCGACCGCTTCTGATGTCCCTTGACCATTTACACATCCAGTTTTTTTTTGAACCAATATTTTTGAAAAAGAAGTTGATAATGATTTTAAGGTTTCCGAAAGATTTGGCATTTTTGCTAAAAGATCGTGAGTGTCGATAGATTTAATGGAACTTTGAATTTTTGGTATTTTTTCCTTAGCAGAGCCAAGAAGCAAATTTAGAGAAGCTTTTAGTGTATTACTTCGTGTTTCTACAGATTTCTGCAAATCTTTCACAAAAGTTATTGTTTCTCCTTTGGCTAAAGAATTATAAATTTCATCAGTTAAAATTTTTACTTCTGTCATTTTTGTCTCAAAAAACTTTGTAATTAAATGTAACTCTTCCGCTTTAACAATTTTTGTCCGTAATTGCTCTTTGAGGTCCAAAATTTTCTTAATTTTTTCATTCGAGATTTTTTGTAATCTATCAGAATATTGTAAAAGAATCTTTTTTGTTTTTTCAGTTTCCTCTTTACTCATGGTCTTCAATTTCTGTAGATCAATTTCTACAAAATTCTTCACTCTTTTTATAATACCTCCGTAAAAATCATTTATAAGAATCTCAGCAGTGGTGATTAAATGTAATAATTGATTCGAAGTTGATGAATTCTTTAGTTCAGTATAAAATTCTAATTTTTAAGAAAAAATACTAATAAGATTATTATTTTAATATATATTATAGATATATTATTTGAATAATAAAACAACAAATATGTTAAAATAAACGACTCGTAAAATAAATTACAATCTAAACGATGTTTTTAAGTCTCAATATAAGTTTATAACGTAGTTGAAATAATAATAGACTTTTAAATATTTACTTTTTACACTCTTTTTCAAGTTTTCTATAAACGACATCACAATCGAGTAAACATTTTTTTCAATGTTTGACGTTTCTTGAGACTTTGAAGATTTATTATTTATTTTTTCATTCTTATCGGAAATAGCTTCGTTTGAAGGAGTTTTCTTATTAGAATCGCACATGCCTTTTTTCTTCTCTTTGAACTTCAAACCTTTCTTCAATTTAGAATTCAATCACGATAAATTTTAATAAACTATATATCTCAACTTTTTCATATTATAAAAACTGTGTATATCTATTGTTTTCGCACCACGTTTTTCATTTGTTAAATTCTATTTCAAAAATATTTATCTCAGCCATCAGTTAATTTTTACCAACAAAATTATTAACTTTTATTCTTTTTTATTATTAACTTTCTTTTAAACTTGTTACTTTTACTGCAACTTGTAACATCGAATGTAAGCAAAATATTAATTTTCTTACATAACTGCAGGAGGAAGTGTCAAAAACTAAACACCAAAATTGCAAATTCAATAAAAAAATTTAATATACGAACATTTTTACAAAGTTTCAATGAATATAATTAAGAATAAGTTATTCGACAATATTTACATGTCTTGAAAATGACATAGAATGAATGAATTAATCAACACACAAAATTGAAGGAAAATCGTCACAAATATCAAAAAATATTTTAAATATAGAGATAATTTCTTTTCAAAAATAGAATGCAAAATAAGTAACATGGAACATTAAAGAAATTTCGTCTCATTTATCAAACAATCTCTTAAATAGTACTGAGGTAAATTTCTCTTTCCTTAAGAAATATAAAACAATTAATTGCTATCATAATCTTAATGATATTGAACATAATCGAAGTCACATCTTCGAGCTTGCTTTTCTTATGCAATTTCCATACGATGAAATTAACTTCTGCAATAACAGAATGTAAAATTTAATTTTAGATTAATATTTAAATTAGATTAAATTTGAATCATAATTCATAATTTGAACCAATAATTTAGAAATGTATCATAGCAGATTGAATTTGATTATAATAAAATAAGCATTTAACTTACCATCACATCGCTAAGTATAAAGTTATCATTATCAATCTTTTTGTCCTTGTTTTTAAGAGCTGAATTCAACGCCTCACGACTAATTATTTTAAGTTTTGACAGAATCCTAACTATACATTTTAATGGAGTCAAATGTACAGGCTGCATTATCATATTTTTGGAATTTCGTGGCACATTTAGTGGAGATCTGCAAAATATTAATAGTTCAGTAACGATTATTTTTAAATTGAAAAATTTAATAATTTAAAATTTTAATCACTTAGATAATTTTAAATTTTAATCATTTAATAAAAGTAAAATTCTTACAAATCAAGCTCAGCTAGAAGCGCAGGATGCGTCATTCTGTCTACTTTTTGAAATGGAATTACTAAATTCATCATATCTAAAAGCTTTAGCAGAACACTTGACGAATTTAGTCTTGTAAAAGCTTCTACGAATTCATCAGTGATCAACCAGCCATCGTTGTTCAAATTAAGAACCATCACACTTCTGTCTTTACTTTCCAATTCTGAAATCAATAAAAATTTTAATAATCGATTTATTAGTTGAATCCATTTGAATCCATTTGGATCAATTAAATTTTCTGAGATTTAAATTTGCAATTATATAATCATATGAAAAAATTATGTTAAAAATCACAATTTTGAACATAAAAAGATTTAAGTGATGACAAAGAGAAATGTCAACGTTAAATTAACTATAAAGATTATAAACAAAATTACTTACCGTAACTTAAGCAAATGAATTTGTTCTGTACCACAGGAGGTTGAACTTGTGTTTCAATCTTCGTAGAGTTTACAGTATTCTCACGATTACTTGTTTCCAAGAACAATTCATTAACCTCATTCTTCTGTGGACTCAAAACTGGTACATTATTCACAAAAAGATTGATGTTTTTCGTGGAGCTTGTAGGCGAATTTTCTGGAGTAAACTGAAGTTGATTGGAGGTTTTCGCATCATTAATATTCAATTGCTCAATCCCTTTTCTAACTTCGTCGACAAATAATTCACTTGCATTATTCGTTTGCGTATTTGCAAAAGCAGTGTCTTCAGAAGTATTCGTATGAATATCATTGAAGGAAACTCCAGAATTTGGAAGTTGACAGAACGCTTCATCAACTTTCTTTTCGCTCTTATTCTCAAGAGTCTTAAAGATTTCATTTGGAGGACTACAATGATTAGAAGTATTCGATTTTGGAGAAGGAATTTCCAGCTCACTATTTTTTTGCATTGAATCAGAAGGCGAAATGTCCTGGGACGAAGGAAGATTGAAAGACGATGTTGGAGTGAAGTCTTTACCGCTATTTTCTACTATTGGACTTTTTTCTGGCGATTTACAACTTGCAATATGTCTATCAACTCGCTCTTTTGCCCTCGCTGCTGGAGTTTTCGGTTTATTCATAGTAAAACTAAAGCCAGTCTTCTCAGTTGGTTTAATGGTCCCAACAGGTTCAGCTGCAGGAATCTTCTTCCAAATACTCGAATCAAGTATTGACGATGCATTATTTTTTTCTGTTTCGCTTTTGTTGTACATAACTGGACCTGATTCATAAAAAACTTTAGAACCTTCTTGATTTGTTTTTTCAGAACAAGAATCAGTAACCGGAGCAAAATTATGGCTGACATTAGTGATCGTTTTTTCTTTCACAAAACCTGAATTCGTTTTATCTTCTTTGGCAAAACTAGAACTCATTTCTCCTTCATTAACAAAACTAGAATTCGTTTTTTCTCCATTAACAAAGTTAAAATTCGTTTTTCCTTCGTTTGAAAGGTTACCGTTCGTTTTGTCTTTCTCAATAAAACTAAACTTCGTTTCTTCTTCTTCTTTACCCCCGCCGAAAACAAAAACGTTTGGATTTGTCATGCAACTTTCATTCGAATTCTTAAAATAATCAGTCTTTGGTTCCTCTTGAACATTTGGATTTGCAAATGGGAATGGATCATTCATAAAACTCTTTAAATTCAAGCGCTGAGGTTTACTAGTTTCAAGAAAATCTTTGAAGGGATTAGTTTCTTTAAACTGTGTTTTCTCTGGTACACCATTAATTGGAGTTTCAAGATGATTCGAATTTTCTTGGAGTTTCACATTGTCCTGACAACTGAAATTTTCCTCATACTTTGGACGTTCCAGAAAATTAGGACTTTCTTGATACCTTGAATTTTCCTGTTGCTTGGGACTTTTTCGATTATCAGCAGCTTCTGGACTCCCTAGATTTGTGCAGTTGTTAATTTTTTCGCTAAGTTTCGGAATACTTTTGAAAAACTCTCTCACATCGGATGTAAAGTCGAATGGGAATTTGCCACCATTTAAAGGTGAATTCCCAGAGTACGAATTCTGATTTGAATTGGTAGAAGCAGAATTGGCAGGAAATATTGGAGAACTTTTCTTCTGAGAATTGTCAACATGAAACAGTGATGGATTTTGTAAATTGACGTTTGTGAATTTAGAAAGCGGCCATTCTTGAAAAACTCTTGACAAGGAATTAATTTGTTCTTTCAAAAAATTATTCTGTTCAGCAATCATCATGTACTCCTTTTCTCTTCTTATTTTTGCACCATCATCGACACTGTTTACGCTGGTCTCTGATTTGTTTGGACTTTCTTCAGATATTGTGCTGAGAAGCGAAAAGCCAGGAGGAGGACGTGATTGCTTTTTGCCTGAATTATCAGAAGACGGATCATCATAATCCAGCTGAGTGAATTTTGGTAATCGACTCTCTTCATAATTTGCCAAATTTTTAATGTCGATTGTCTAAAAATTAAATAGAAAAAGTATTAGAACCTCTAAAAATCAAAAAATGAAAATAGAGAAGGAAAAAATGAAAATAAAGAAGGAAAAAATGAAAATAAGGAAGGAAAAAACGAAAATAAAGAAGGAAAAAATGAAACGTAAAAATTACTGAGAAAAAAAAAGTAATTAAATTATTAATTCAAATAATATAAATTAAATACTTTTGAATATTATTTAAATTATATTATACAATTAATAAATTTAATAAAAATGAATGGATTAAAGATTGAATAAAGTGCAGTTGAGAAATAATATGCGGCGAGCCTGATAAGCGACAAAGAACACATAAAAATAGCTTACATTGGGTAATAGGATACTTTCCAGCTTCTCGGGATAAAGGTCGTTCAAAGTAAGGACAACGGATAGTAAATCATAGAAGTTGAGCTTTTGAATCTTTAAGGTATTTAAAGGAATTGTTAACTACTTGAAAAAAGTTGCAATAACAATAATATTCATTAAATAAACCAGAGTTAGAAAACTGAATGAAAAATAAACAGGATTGAATTCGCAATTACTTGGAAATATTTTACAAGCGAATATTATGAATTAATAAAATAAAATAAATTAATAGAAATAAATGTATAAAAATAAATAAATGAATCAAAATAAATGAATCAAAATAAATGTATAAAAATAAATAAATGAATCAAAATAAATGAATAAAAATAAATGAATAAAAATAAGTAAATAATACCTATATATGATGGAAATATTAACTAAAGGCTAAATTTGAAATTTATAAAATGTTTATACGCCGAGAATAGAATAAAAAATTTGTTACAAACCATTTTGCCTGGCTCAGCGAAGTTCTCTTCAATCATCCAATCAGCTACGTGAAAATCTTCTTCGAATTGTGTATCCGTAAGAGAAACGAGCATCGAATTGTCCTAAAATAAAAAATTGAAATTAGTTTTATAAAACACAAGAATATTACAAATCATTAAAATACCAATTCAATAAAAATTAATTATTTTTTTACCTCAATGTTCTTTTCCACTACTGTCGCAATAAGTGGCATTGAAGTTTTTTCTATAAATTTCCATGTTATATGTTTATCCCACTTGTTGGCTCTGTAAGGTCTAACATTGAATAATCCACAAGCAATTGCTTGAGATGGTAGATTCGAAAAACGACGATGAAGAAAGTAAATTTCACGTGGACTATATAGTTTCACAGTTCCGTAATCATAAAAGTGGATCTGTATTGTAAAAACAAAAAAGTAAATCAAAATCCAAACACAAAACAAGATATCTACAAGTGTCTACAAGTGTCGATCTACAAGTGTCTACAAGTGTCGATCTACAAGTATCTACAAGTTAAAATGAAATATATTGAAAATATATTAATAATAATATATTGAAAACAGTCTTTTCGAGATGAAGTATTTCTTTTGTAAACTTACAAGGCATTGTGTGTCTGGTAATACTGAAATAATTAATCCTCGGTGCCATTGCCGGCCATAAACACACGCGACGTTTAACCCTTTTTCCAAAGCAATAGGAGCGATTTGAAACCTTGTCTTTTCTTCTTCATAGAAGATACTATCAAAAAAGAAGACAATTTATTAATATTTCTTCAGATTCTCCATTCATTTTAAATTAATCCATTTTCTTACTGCATTTCAATACTTACTGCATATCTTGCATGAACTTCTTTAATAATTTATCTTTGTTTCGCAGCTGAACCCAAAAGAACGACGGAGTGAAAACTTCGCACAGAGTTACTTCCTCATAATCCCTATTTTGACAAAGTTCTGTGACGCTTATGTGACCTACTCTTTCCCCAATCTCCATTACACCTTCTGGATATAATTTTCTTATTGTATCGAAGTCCTGAAAAATAAAGTTTGTTCACTTAAAAGATGGTAAATTGGTTGATTTAAATTATAGATCAATGGCATTAAATAAGTAATGGCATCAAATAAGTAATGGCATCAAATAAGTAACGGCATCAAATAATCAATGGTTTAAATTAATCAAGAATGACAAAAATGACCAATATTTACCAATCTACTGGGGAAAGCTTCTGGCTCATCATCATAAACTCGATATTGCTCCGCTGAAGACAATTTAGGGTGTTGAGATGAACCATCACCAGTCGGTAGAGGTTTTTGAGCATTATAAAGTTTATAATCTCCTCCTCCTTTTGACTTGACGCAGTGAAAAATATCCGGAAGTTGAGAGGCGAATTCCCGAACACTGTTGTATCCCATTTCTATGAAATCTAAGGGAACTGAACTCATTTCTAAATATTTCTGTGGCAGGTCCGCACACCAGATTCCATTAGGATTATTCTGAAGGAGAATTTTAAGTCGCTCTTTTACTCTGACATTAATTAGATCACCTTTAGTCGTATCACAGTTTTCATAAGTTTCCTCATCGTCCGTGTAGAAGTAGTTGTCATCATCGTCGATCGATGGAGGCTTCAGATCATTATACACTTTAGAATCATCCTTATACACTTTAGAATCATTATACGTTTTAGAATCTTCATTATACGTTTTAGAAACATCATTATACACTTCAGAATCATCATTAACTGATTTACCCTCATCACAGTTTTCGAGATCTCTTGGCTCATACTGAAATTCATACTGGTCATTTAAAGGACATTTTGAACCACTGAATGGATTTTTGGCTTCATATAATTTAAAACGTCCTTCTACTTTGGAAGTATTGAAAATTGAAGGCAGTTGATGGGCGAAATCTTC
This sequence comes from Ganaspis sp. Gsp50, assembly GCA_011057455.1. Taxonomy (NCBI): domain Eukaryota; kingdom Metazoa; phylum Arthropoda; class Insecta; order Hymenoptera; family Figitidae; genus Ganaspis; species Ganaspis sp. Gsp50. The sequence continues at coordinate 14,954 of WNHD01000316.1, forward strand.
GACACTGCTGAATCCCCATTCTTCCAAATATAAGGGAACCTTACACATTTCGAAATATTTTATTGGAAGATCTTCAGACCAGACTCCGTCAGGATTATTACGAAGAATTTCTTGAAGACGCTGTTTGATTTTGATGTTAATTACATCACTATTACTTGTATCACAGTTTTCAAACAGATCTTCATCACCTGAGGAGATATAATCACGTGAGAAATCTTTGTAGTGATTAGTTTCTTGGAGATTTTTTGGTGAAACGTAGCTAGCGTTTTCCAAAGAATTATGAGATTCATGATCAAACCTTTTCGATTCATCAACGTGATTTTGATTGGGATTCTTTGGTGAAACGTAGCCAAAATTCTCAGTATGGTGATGATTGTTCCTTTCAGATTCATGATTGTAAATTCCAGATGTATAATTGAACCTTTGAGATTCATTATTGTTTCCTCCAGATTCATTATTGTTTCTTCTGAATTCACTATTGCTTCCTCTGGATTCACTATTGTTTACTCTGGATTCACTATTGTTTACTCTGGATTCACTATTGTTTCCTCTGGATTCACTATTGCTTCTACTGGTCTCATTATAGTGCCTTGAATCATTGTTTCTTCTGTTTTCATCAAAGTACCTTCTGGAATCATTATGACACCTTTGAGATTCATCAGAGTAAGTTTCTTTATAAATGTTATTTTCTTTGGGATAATTGTTTGAAACATCGGTCCTACTATTCGAAGTTTTGTCCTTTAAGTGCATTTTAATCGTTTCGTTTAAGTATCGAGCGATTGGCTTTATACTAGGTTTCTCCACCCGTTGAGATGGTGTCGAAGGCCTTGAGAATTCAAAATCATCCTCAGATTCGACTTTGTTGAAAGGTTCGCTGTCATCACCGGTAATAATCACACGCGTGACTTTCTCCTCAGTAGAAGATCCCTGGGAATTATGATATCCATTTGTAGATGCACTGGGCTGATTCTGATATGCGTTGTTATTATTCCACATATTTGGTCTTCTGTAGGGTCCAGAGATAGGCGAGTAATGTCTGTTCGGCGTTGAATAATAAGGCGCTCTTGGCCGATGAAAATGAGAGTAATTCTGAAATAAAAACGTATTTATTATTTATTTATTATTTATTGATTATTATAACTATCACAATGTTGTTGTTTTAATCAAATCCATTTGAAAATTCTAAAGTGAAAGCTGATTGATTCTAGATAAAAAAACTAGATAATAAATAGCAGGAAACTGAAAAAAACCCGATCATAAAACAAAATTGAAAATGTTGGTAAAATTTGAGTCTAAATGTTGAGAAAATTTATGATTGAATCTGAGTGAAGTCTTTGATTAAGTAACTGCTGATAAAATCAGTACTAACTTGATATCTGCCGTTAAATCCAAAATTATTTCTAAACCTAGGTTTTGCACATTTTTTTGATTTTTTTTGTCCGGCAACTAAATCAGACACGTGTTTCGATTTTTCAGTATCTACTGCTTGAATTATAATTTCGCCACATTTATGTACAATTCTTACGACATTAGATAATGAAAGTAGAAATTCGTAAGGACTTGCAAAATTAAATTCTTTAAAAGGCAAGTTTTCTTCTTCTATAGATCTATATTCTTTGAGGAATTGATGCATGGTCACATCTCCTTTTAGGCAAATTAAAACTGCCCTAATATTGGTTTCGACTTCAAAACGTCGTGCATCAGATGGACCTGGCATTGTACTGTACCGACTTGACAAAATTTAACACAAAAATAATCAGTTTATAGCAAAAACAGCAAATATAAGTTACATCGCAGCACTTTTAACCTCAAAACGAAAACTAACTAGCTATCACAAAGAAACAGTACATATAAGTTCACTAAGAACATCACACAGACTTTAAATCTTTTAATAATAAACAAAACTGCAAAAATTCTTACAAAAATATATTTTTTAAGCTACAAATACTTTAAATTAGAACAAAGACTGGAAAAGTGAAAACAATATTCTTACTATTTCAACACGTGAAAATACTCTGAGCCAATCGCGCGAAACAAAAGAAGAAAATTTTCAAACAAAGTGGTTGTGAATTTTTAAAACGTTAATATCAACGATTGACATGAGTAAATTAACATTTCTTACATATATATAGAAAGTGAAGTTTTTTTTTTATATTAGCATCTAATTTTCTAGCAAGAGAAAACAATAATTAATTAATATTTAGCAATTACTTTACTCATTTTAAAAAAACCACTGATGCACATGCGCGTTTATAAGAATAAATATTGACCAATAGTATCATTGCGCGCCAATTTTAAACAACATTATTTAACTAGAAATAATTGATATTAAATGAATATATTAAATAATTAATTAGACAAGTTAATACAGTATTAGTTAAAATTTTGCATTATAAATGAATTATTAATATAATAAAAAAATAAAAAAGAAACGATAGCTTCAGACAAATAATCAAATCGATTTATTTAGTCTTAAATAAATTTAAATTTACTTTAAATAAATCGATTTGATTATTTGTCTGAAGCTATCGTCTCTTTTTTATTAACATTACTGAATACTCAGACGTTAAGGTATTGAATAATAAAAAAAATACTTCAATTTAAAATAAAATTATGCTTTATATTAGTTAAAACAAATTTTAGAGATATAATTAAATTATCAATGAAAGAATTTCTTAAACAATGTTACATGAAATAAAATAATTTAACAAATAAATTGAATGATCAATAATTTAATTACTCAATTAATAAACTAATATTAATAATAAAATAAATTAATAAACTCATTTATTATCTAATTATTCATTAACAAATATTTATAAATAAATTTAAAATTCAACATAATAAAACTATCATGAACAACAATGTAAAACATTATAATTTATATAAAATTGTAAATTTAACTTTTCAAAAGAACAAAATATAAAAAAACAAGTGAGAAATACTTTTAATTGAATGACACGTATTCTTTAAATATTTTAAAACGCAATTATTTAAATAGTTCAAAAAATATTTAAATAAATTTTCAAAAAATTTAAATTAAATTGATTTTTTTTAAAAAAATAATGTATTCGGTTAATATTAAAAAATTTTAAAATACTTGTATCGGTTATATGTGTTATGATTTTCTCGTAAGAGAACTATGCCGACTGGAAGTAGACTGTTTATGATTTTTTCATAAGTGTAAACACAGCAGGTCAAAATGAATGGTTCACAAGAATAATTTAATACTTATCTTATCTAAGATAATACTTTAAACCTAGTTTCTTTTAGATTACATACTTAAAGGACTTATTTTTCGATAAAAATAATATTTCCAAAAAGAAAGAATAAAAACGAAAGTACTTTTATTTCACTTTTTATTACTTTTATTTATAATTACATATAAACTTCGTAGAAAGGAAAATATCAATAATTACAAATTAAACGCAGACACTATAACGCATTTACACAATATTTATAATTTCTGATTGACTTTTCCTTGCATTCCAAAAAATAATCTTATTTAAACATACGTCTTCAGACTTTGTATTTTGTCAACTTGAAAATTTACAAATTACAATTTACTTTTTGTAATGCTTTGTAATGCGAAGATAAACATTAGAAAATATTCGGTTGAAGTTTTATGAAGAAAATAAAAATCTTCATTTGTTTTAAGAATGAAAAAGTGTCATATTTGATCATTTGGTAAAAAATTACCGAAAATTGTTTAATTGACATAATATATTTCTAAACAAAAATATAAAAGAATCTATCTTGAAATTTAAAGGCCATAATACGCATTGAAAATATTGTTCTTCTCTTTCATTGAACCCTTTCAGATACAAATTTTTAAAAAATTTAATTTGAAGCCCAATAAATAATTAAAAGAACCAAAATCTTGTTTTTATTTTCAGAGACAAAATAAATCATTAAAGAAAAAAGAAAAGAAACTTTGATATAAAAACATAGGATAACTGATCCTATGTTTTTAGAAACTTGGAAAAATTTCTTAATCCAAAAAGGTCCAAGACAGAAATTAAAAATAAAAAATCTTCGATTAGAAAATTCGAAACAAAACAGTTCTGGAATAAAGACATGCAGAAATTCCATCCGCATTTAATAGAAATAAAAAGAATTAATTTCACGAAGATTGAAAAAATAATCACGTATCATTATTTAAAAATACGGATCTAAAAACACGCTTATAAAAATTAAAGTTATTCAAACTTTTTAAAATTCAAAAATATCACTCTTCACACATTCTACTTAACATAGCTTTTAAACTTTTTAATCTACCAGGTGGTTCGAATGAAAAATCTAATGTCGACGTTTCCGACGTCTTTTGGCTAAAACTATTTTTGTCAAGTTTTGGAGATTCTCCAAATGCTCTATCTCCTAAAGAAGATATCGTCTTTTTGGAATATTCCAATTTCTGACGATCGCTGTAATCGAAATTAACAAAGTCACTTTTAACACTCTCATTTAGGGAAATGGATTTTCTTTCCGGCGAGGAGTTTCTCGAAGACATTGATTTCGCCGATTTGGATTTTCGAGGTAAATCATTCGACATGAAGCTCATTCCGTCCCAAGTTTCAGCATCACTATTGATATCTTCATCATTGAACATCAATTGATTCGAAACTTGTTGAACAATAGGATTAACGACTTCGTTCTCTGATAATTCTTCTTCAGCAGAGCTGGACAAATCATCAGAATCCAATGATTCGCTACGGATTCTTGTACACAGTTTTTCTTTCCTGAAGGACATCGCATTAGGCACATGAATCAGCTCCACTTCTTCTTCAAAATCTGCTGAAACCTTTTGATTGATTCTTGCTTTTCTTGGTTCCAAAATCTCCGAAGTTTCAGATCTTTGTTCTTCTTTCCGCCTCCTTTCTTCTTTCTTCTCCATCTTGTTCTGCTTCTCTTCTGCTAAACTCCTTGCCTTGTTTTCTTCCACTATTTCTTCCTTCTCTTCCTTCTCTTCCATTTTCTTCATTTCTTCCTCACTAGACAAACTTATTGAATCCTTTACCGTCTCCATCGAATTCTTGGCGTCATCTTCTCCAGAAAGCTCTTCCAATTGGCCTTTTAATATTTTGGCAATTTTAGAAGTAACCAAAATTGAAATCGACTTGGAACTATTGGCGTGAAGCTTTTGCTTCAATTTTAACAAGGGCGAAACATTTGCTACAGACGGCTTAATATTTCCTGATGGCAAAAATCCTACATCTTTTTCGTAATAAGCTGAATTAGAATCAGCATTGACAATGTTTGACATTGCGGATTTGATGAGAGGCAGTTGTTTTCCAATTTTCGATGAAGTTGATACAGGCGGTTTTGGTGAAGAAACGTCAACTTCTGCTGGGGAAACGCCAAGTTGTTTCCCGATTTCTGGTGAAGTTAATACAGGTTTTTCTGAAGAAACACCCAACTTCGATAACGATGCGCCTTCTGATGAAGAAACAACAGGATTTGATGAAGAAACGTCAAACTTGGATGAAGAAACGTCGACTTCTGCCGAAGAAGCAACAAGTCTTAACAAGGAAGCACGAAGTTTCGGTGGGTTCTCTTCATTTTTCTTGTCAGAAGTAACAACAGTCGATGAGGTCTCAACTTGCGAAGAAGAATCAACAAATTTAGAGAGACTATTAACAGATTTTGGTAAAGTACCAAACGATTTTGGTACAGAACTAATTGATTTTTGTTCAGTACCAGTAGATTTTGGTATAGTACCAGTATACTTTGGTACATTTTCACCAGATTTTGGTGGATAACCATCAGATTTTCGTGGATAGCCATTAGATTTTGATGAATAACCATTAGATTTTGATGAATAACCATTATATTTTGGTGAATAACCATTAGATTTCGATGAAGAACCACTAGATTTTGATGAAGAACCATTAGATTTAGAACGAGCCGGCTTCATTGAGGTATCGGCATCTCGAGAATACTTGCCAGTTAGCTTCTCAGAGATTTCTAAAGGTTTTGATGTTTCCGTAGGTGGATTTCCTTGATATACACTTTCACGAATTTCACTCCAATTAATTTGCTCCATTCGTCCACAACCTCCATATTCGCTTCTAAAAGTACCAAAGAAAGACACGTCTTTATCTTCATTTGTGTCCTTTTTGAAAATCAGGGGTGAATGAACAGAAAAAGAATCGCTCTCGGAAGTTTCGGAAACGAAGTTAGAATCTGATTTCTTGGATTGAGCAGAAATCTTTTTAAGTTGAGGAATACTATCATCACTGTCGACATAAGAATCATTCTTCTTGACTGAACGTTGATTAGAAATTTCTTGCTTGCTTGAAACGAATTGATCCTTAGTGTTTTCTGCATTTTTAGTTTTACTGTGTAATCTAAGAAGCATTTCCAACTTGCCACCGGATTTATTGGAAGAAGTAGTATTAGGACTTTCAGAACCTTCAGAACTTCCTGCCAAGGAAGAAGAACGGCTTACAGTGGGACTTGGTGTTGAAACAGCTTTCGGATTTTCTTCGCGAGACGAATGAGAATATTTAGGCAATTTTTTCAACTGATTGAAACCGTAGTTCAGGATAGGATTTTCCATATTCATGTTGCTTTCGTTTACATTGTAGATAACGGATTTGTCAAAACCCTTTTTCGTAATACAATCCAAATAATGAGGAAACGCGAAGTTACGAATTTTGTTCCGAACCACACGTCCTTGACTCGCGAACTGCATATCAAACATCCAGTCATTGATGTGGAAGTCATCACTTTTTCGGGTATCAGTCAGACAAATGCACATGGAATTCTCCTGAAAAAATTCAAAACATTATAAAATATTTACAAAACAATACAGGCTTCGAACTGAAAATGTATGGAATATGTAATATTCGACAAGCAAGTTTACAGAAATTATCAAAAAATTACAAGAGTAGTTCGAAGACTGGGGAAATCAATATAAAAGACATAAAATAAAAATTACAGCATAAAATAAAAATAATAATTTAGATGTTATTTTGTTTGGATTTAAAATAAAAATCTTTCTATAAAATAAAAATGTTAAATTTAATTTAAAGTTAAAGAAATATCTTTACCTCTAAATTTATGTAATGATGTTTTGAAGCATATTCACTGCCAATTGTTGCTATAAGCGGGATGTTATTAACTTTCTTGTTAAACTCGTAGGAAATGCTGCTTTCCCAAGTTTTGGCTTCATAAGGTTTCACATTGTATAATGCACAAGAAATTGCTTGAGCCGGCAAGTAGGAAAATTTTCGATGAAGGAAGAATAGGTCCTTAGCCTCGTAGCTCTTCAATGTTCCGTAATCGTAGAAAAAGATCTGAAATATAGAAATACAAATTTAATACAAATTCTTGTTGTTTTTAAATGTTTTAAATATTTAAATGTTTTATTTCTTTGAATTAATTAATTTAATTGTCAATTAAATGTATGAGTTGAAATGTAAAAAGTGTAATAACTGGAAGTTCGTCCGAAGCCGAAAGGCAAGAACAATGAATAAATAATAATAATAATAATAATAATAATAATAATAATAATAACAATAATAATAATAACAACAATAATAATAATAATAATAATAATAATAACAATAATAATAATAAAAAAAAAATAATAATAATAATAATAATAATACAAATTCTTGCTACAAGAATAATGTCTTTGATAACAAAAAATATTTTTCACAACTAACCTCTGCACGTCCATCTGCCTTGATAGATTTAATTAGTCCTCGGTGCCACTTCCTTTCAAAGACGCAGGCAATATTCAAATTCTTCTCCAGCATAATTGGACACATTTGGTACATGGACTTCTTCTCTTCATAAAAATAGCTGAAAAGAACAAAATGTTTTAGTAATCAAATAAACTTTTTTCTTTATATCACTACTCTAGTTTTTAATACTGAAAAATAATAATAGATAATAATAATAATAATAATAATAATAAAATAATCATTTTTTAATAATAATCTTTTTAATATTAATCTTTTGTATATTATATTAAATTTATATTTTTAACACCTACGTTACTTTTAAAACTTATACATTATATAAATTTGTTATTATTTCAATAATTTATAAATTATAAATAATATATAAAAATATATTTTTAGTGAAATCATTTCTCGATCAAAATAGAAAACGTCATCCTCAAATTGCAAATAATAACTGTTTTGTTCTATTTTTTTTAAATGCAGCTTGAATATTAGAAATTAAAATTACTTTTTACAGTTATTTAAAGTTATCACTATTTGTTCAATTATGTGTATTAAAATTAATTAACTTTATTAACACTTACTGTAGGTCTCTCATTAATTCTCTGAAATGAGGTACCCGGTTTTCCAATTGAACAAAGAAATTAGACGGATTGTAAATTTCGCTGACCACAACAGTTTCATAATCGTTAGCTTTAAACAGTTCTGTTACGTTAATTTGACCCACAGATTCTGTTACTTCCATCGCACCTTCCGGAATAAACCTTTCACTAGTATTAGGGTCCTGTAACAAAGTCCCCATATATAATTAAAAAATAGATAAAAAATAATAGATTAAAAAATTAATAGATAGGTATGAAAAAATTAATAGATAGATATTAAAAGATTTATAAATAGATAAATTGGCTAATAGTGTCAAAAATATTAATCACAATTTTTTGAATTCTTACTTTTAGCGTTTAAAACTTTTTTTAAAACTTTGTTGACCTCTACTTTAACTTTATTTTGATTACATACAACTTTTTTAATGAATTGGTTTATTTTTAATGAATTAAATTATTAACAGCTATCTCTTTTATTAAATATTTAACTTTGTAGTAACTTTGTAGTAATTTTGTTTAAAAATCTTACCAATTTTTTCGGAAATGCTTCACGTTGCACATTGTTTTTAGGACGTAACAATTCATGAAATTGAGGTACACGTTGTTCAATTTTTGAAATTTCCGGGCAAGGTTTTCGCGCATCAAACAGTTTGTAGTCACCAGATTCCTTCAGATTAACGCAATGGAAAATCTCGGGAAGTTCAGAAGCAACTTCTCGGATGGAGTTGAATCCCAAACTTGAGTAATGAAAACTAACATCGAAAAAGTCCAAATACTTTTGTGGAAATTCTGCACACCAGATTCCCTCAGGATGATGTTCCATGAGTTGATGAAGTCGATTTTTAGTTCTAGGATTGAATAAAATTCCTTTCTTCATAATAGAACCACCATTCTCTGCATTACGGTTGACAGAAGCATCTTCTGCAGATTTATTGCTCTCCAGACTAGAGTTACTTGAAACGTGATAACTCTTATCAAATTCAGCATCTTGGTGTTCACTTCCTTCGGCCTGGTTTCTACGAGAGTGATGATTATAATCAGACTTGATTCCCCTTTGTGCAGAATGGTCGTTTTCATTTTCTGATTTATTTTCTGGTTTTTGATAATACGCTCTTCGATCTACAGTAGGGTAGTAACGTTCGGACGAATCAGCAGACCGTTCTTCTTTTCTTGAATTATTTTCACGAGCGTTATCTCGATATCTTGATCCTGGCTGTCTTTGATTACCATAAGAATTACGTTCGGACATGGCTGCAGCTCTAGGATGAGAATTGGAGTTTTGCTCTGGTCTAGATCGGCTTCGGGATTGCGAATTTTGATTATTTCCACGATTTGCACCACGATCAGCTTCTCTATCCTGACGCTAAAATAAGTAAATATGAGGTAATGAAGATACATAAAGTTAATAAATTAAGATACATAGAGATAAAAGATTAAAGATAAATTAAAAAAGATTAAAGACAAATTAAAAAAGATTAAAGATAAATTAAAAAAGATTAAAGATAAATAAATTACATGAGCTAATGATGAATAATACATGATAATATATGATCTATTTACATGATCTATTTAATACATGATCTAATTTAATCAATTCAAATTAAAGCTTTTTTTCATTTCTAATTTGAAAAAAGCAAATTTCGCTCTTTACTTTGCTTAAAACGAACTTTAGTCTAAATAACTTGTGCTTAGAATGAAATCGTCTCGTCTGTTTTTACAGTACATGTTGTAAAAATAATGTAAATGTGTAGGGAATAACTATCTTAGATCTTAAACTATTGTTAAATTTTATGACTAAAGTACTTTAGGTTTTCCCGACTCCACTTAAGTTTTTTCCAGTAGTAATAAAACATCTGGTCAAAATATGTTTGGACAACCCTTGGTACCTCATAGACCTAGACAAACACATTTTACAAATGTTATTTGCACCATTCTTAAATTTTTTACTTTCAATAGAATCTAATATCTAATTCTGAAATTATGTGAAACTTTCTTTTAAACTGCTCCACCTATACTATAAAAATTTTCTTAAACTTTAAATCAATCATGAAATAATAAAGATTATTTCTTTATATTCTATTCATTATATTTTATTTATTTTTATCTAAACCTTTAAAAAAAAACAAGTGTTTTATGTTTGAATTTGAAAAATATTTTAAATTAAGAAATGATCTTGAATATTTTGGGTAAATTTTTTCTTGTTTCCTTAATATAAATCTAAAAAGTACAGATTTATAAACTAAAAACAAAATTTAAAAGGCAATTCAATATTTTCTTTTCATAAATAATGAGGAAAGTTATTAACATTATTTTCACATTAGGCGCATTGAAACCCATTGAAAGAACCTTTCAATACTAACAATGAAGGTAGTAATTCTATTATGAAAATTTTGATTTTGGGCGGGTATGTCTATCTCATTTATGCTTTTCTTCCCGACAGGTTAAGAATATTGACACTAAAAGGTAATTAAAGAAGTCATAAATTTACTCTAACGCATTATTCTCGTAATATCTCTATCTAAATAAATTTTGGTATATATTTAGGGGTTTCATGCAATATAAATAATTTTACAGAAACTATTTTAATATAAGAAAAAATTATCGTTACTTACAAAATAATAAACATGTTTAAAAATTCGATAAAGTTGTAAAAAATATTTTACTTTACAAAGTAGTAGTTTTTACTGAAATATTTAATCAATCTTTTTTAATTTACGAGAGAGGATATTCGAAAAATTCACATTTACTTTAAAATAAATACATGTACATACTGAAAAAAATGGACTGAAAAAAATGTTATGATTGTGAAACTAGTGAAACAGAAGAATACGATAACAATAAATTTAGATAATTTTGGAACTAAAATAAAATCCAACCAAGATAAATAAGTAAAATTCAGTTCTCAATGTACAAAACATTTACATAATACATAAAAACTGATAAATGACAAAATATTATTTAGTATTGCAACAAACCATTTAAATAATTACTCATCTTATTATTAAAAGAAATTCTTTTTCAAAATTCTACATTTACAATTATATTTTATGAAAAAAAAACATATATAAATTGAATTAATGTGAGCAAAACGTGAATATTCTATTTTAATTCTGTTTATATATGTTTTTTTGTAAACATCATGTACAAAACATTCACATAATACATGAAAACTAATAAACGACAAAATATTCTTTACCATTATAACAAACCATTTAAATAATTACTCATCTTATTATTAAAAGAAATTCTTTTTCAAAATTCTGCATTTAGAATTATATTTTATGAAAAAAAAACATATATATAAATTGAATTAATGCGAGCAAAACGTGAATCTTTTATTTTAATTCTGTTTATGTATAGTTTCTTGTAAACATAATTGCAAATGTATTTTTCCAAAAAGTGGATAATAAACTAATAGAGAAAATTATACAATTTATGAATGTAACATTTACTAAAGCAAACGAGTAATCATTAATCTTTTTTCCACGAATGATACTTGATACATTTCACAGTACACGTTGCAAAAAAGTTATCTTTTCAGCACAAGTTGTGAAAATATTTCTTACAGTGTAAAAAAAGAAAAAGAAAATGATTAAAATAAGAATTTACTCACCTGGTAATCAGAAGATTTTCTCGTATGCTTTGATTTAGATCTTTTAGCATCTCTTTGTCTCTCAACCAACAAATTCATATGACGCGTTTTATCCGTAACCACTGCATTAATACTCAGTTCACCATTATTATCCGTAATTCTTAAAACGTTCGTTAATGAATTTAAAAAGTCGCGAAGAGTCGGAAAATTGAATTCTCTAAAAGGGATATTTTCTCCTTCGAACTCTCTATAAGTTTTGTTCAAACCCAAAAGAGAGAAACTGCCTTTTTGAGACAACAAACATGATCTGATAACGGTTTCCACTTCTTTTTGTCGATCACTAGAAAGGTTAGACATTTTTGTAATGAAAATAACAACAATGTTTTATTTACACTACGATTAGCTAGAACTTTGACACGAGAACTTTTAGGCAACGTGGTAATGAACACTGTTAACCTCAAAATTCCGGTCACTGAATATAAACGATTTGATGTTCAGGGTGGGGACACAGCTATTGTTAACTCTCACCGTCCTTGAGGCGCGTGATTGGTTATTCATTAATGTGCTATTAGAGCCGACCAATCAGTTTCTGCGAAATACAAAGTGCTGGAACTGTGACCACACCCTTAAATTCAAGCTAATTATCCAAAAAAGCGGGAATTATTTTTGTTTGCTTTTATTTTTCATTAAGAGTTCAAAAAATGACAGAAAATCGCTTGGATTTAGTATCGATAATGCTACTGAATAACATCTTTTTAAAGGTTTCTTTCATGGAAACTAAATGCAAACTTTCATACTCAAAAGCTCTTTTTACGATATGTCATCTTCTAAACTTTTGTATGCAAATGAAAAGCATATAAATATTCTTTTTTGTTTTTCCTTTTCTTATTTTCTTTACTTTTGTTTTTATTTATAAAAACTCTGATGTTTATCTCATAAAAATGTAAATGATGAAAATTCAGAGAATATTTAATTACAAATTTTAAATACATATAAAAAATAGAATTCACATATGCATACATATGTGACTGTAGAAAAGGAATCGGGGGATGCAAGCGCAAGCGCGAAATTCAGGTGCAAGTGTTTATCTTTATTCTTCAAATAGTTTATTACAGTAGTCATTATCTATAAAACTATTGATATGTTAATTAGAAGCTTGCACGGGTCAATTGCAAGAAACATATCGGTCAAATGTTGCTTGAACATAAAAAACTACTTAAATTGATAAGCGGAAATAAAGAGCGAAAATCGTCAATGCATCAGTTGTGCTTTGACTGAACCCCTCGTAATTTGCCAATGTGCACAGCTGTCATTTTAACATACATCACTGTGTGACGTTCGTCACTCTCATACATTTAGAGAATATCTTCTTTAGAATAAAACACAACAAAAATAGATTATTAATACATTCTTCTAGTTAAAAGCCAATCACTTTTTTAAAAAAATGGCTCCGTCGTGCTTCGAAGTTTTACTGGTTGCCTTTATTCTGGTGTTGCCATTTCTTTACGAAACGAGCCGGATTTTTAGATATTATTTCAAATTTTTCATTTATTATGGTACCCTTATGTTCAATTCAGTATTGTTGATACCATTCTTTTGTTTCCGGCCTTTCAACGTCAGGAATTTGGTGTGAGTATAAGCTATAAACTTCATTGTTCTTGATTTGACATTTCCTAATCACAATGTTTACTTTTTTACAATACGTCTCTTTTGAAATAAAATTATCTCTTATTTGTACTTTTTAAACACTATTTTACATTTCTTTTCATTCTGAGTAACAGAATGCAGGTCTTTTGCAATAGTAAATAATTAGATACCGTATTAACAATAATTATAATGTTCATTTATTTTTTATTTTGCTCGCATGTTATTTTTCAGCCAATCACCATAATAATGTGAATTGACCCTTCGGGCCTTTCATTCATTTAATCGCTTAAATAGTTCCTAGTTTAAATTGACCAATTCTTACAATTGTTTATTAAAAGAATTAATTTATTGTAATTAATCGAATCTTGTAATCCTAAATTAATTTTATCATTTTTCGATTCTCTTTGATAGTTTTCCTTTTTGATATGAAGTTTGCTTTTTTACAGTTGTTACATTTTTTTTATAAACTTTAAATTCAATTTAAATATTTACCTACTATCTACTGCATTTAAACAATAGTTATTTATAAATGCAACTACCAGTTTAATCTTTAGAGATAAAAAAAGCAGCTAACATTATATTTGTGTTTTCCATCTATTTTATTTACACATTTTAAATATTTCTTACAACGTTCTATGTAATATAATTTAAATAATATTTAAATTCAAAGTGTTTTTTGTACGTTTCTTAAAATTACAACTTTATCATTTTTTAATTTAATAGAATGTATTGCTTAATAGAACGTATATATTGCTTCTCGATTTAATAAATTTTTTATTTCAGGGTTGCTTCCAGTTTTTGTCATCATGTTAGTTACGTTCTTGGATTACGTTGGGAATTAAGAGGAAGAGAACATTTAGAAAAAGATCAAGCATGTGTGATAGTATCAAATCATCAAAGTTCTTTGGATGTTTTGGGAATGTTTGACATATGGCCAGTTATGGACAAATGCACAGTAATTGCAAAAAAGGAAATTTTCTACGCGTGGCCTTTTGGTATCGCGGCATGGCTGAGTGGTCTTATATTTATTGATAGAATAAATTCAGATAAGGCTAGAACTGCTATAAACTCGGCAATTAAAAATATAAAAGATAAGAAGGTAAAATGGAAAAGAAAACGATAAAATAAGCACGCAATTGTTTATCGTATTAACGCATTTTCTTAAATTTTATTCTCAACCTATTTTTTCAATAATTCCAATGCACCAGTTATATGATTTCGAAATCGACATACGATCTGATGTATTGATCTTGAGATAGTATTACAAAAGTAAAAGTTGTTATCAAATTTTGTTATAAAATATCGCTTGTAATTTAACATTGAAATTATTTCAATGCTAATGATTATCTAAAATTGATTATCTAAAATTGATTATCTATAATTGATTATCTAAAATTTATTATCTATAATTGATTATCTAAAATTTGCAATTTTAGAGAAATAATTTTAATGATCTCAAATCTTATTAATTTATTTAAATAATACAGATAAAGTTGTGGTTTTACCCGGAGGGAACAAGGCGCAATACTGGGGTAATTCATCCTTTCAAGAAAGGTGCCTTTCATGTTGCAATAAATTCCCAATTACCTGTACTGCCAGTAGTTTTTTCTTCTTATTATTTTCTTTGTAAAGAAGAAAAACGTCTTGATTCCGGTAAGTTTTTTTAATCATAAAAATGTTTTATGTCGTAATTAAAATTTGCTTAAGCAAACAAAAGTACATTAAGGTATTTTTTTAAAAAAATTGTTTAACAATTCTAATTGCTAGAAATTATAATAAGCCTTTGTACTTCTGTTTTCATTTTTCTTCAAACTTCTGTTTTTCACAATTATAATTGAGAAGTTGGACGCAAATAGAACTTTTTAATGTTGCAGAGTTGACCTCCGCCCTTATATAATAAGCATGTAATAAATTTCTTATTTTGGTATTTAAATTTCTGAATTACAATTCACATCAATTTTCTTTGTCTGTAATGAGTCTATACGGGCGCCTGTCTATTCCTTCCTAGAATAAGAGTTGAACAGTAAGAAATTCCAAATGATTTTTAATGAGGGGCGTAGGTTTTTGCATAATTACTATTTAAGTGTTATATTGAATATGAATACAATAGTAATAATAAATACATAGTCATTAAATTCACATTTAATTTATACATCGTTTTTAAATGAAATTATAAAAAGACGAAAAATCCTGAAAATTGAACGTTTTAATAAAATCTTTCTGAAAAATTACAAATTTTATGCTCCAGGACGAATAATCGTAACAACTCTTCCGCCAATTTCAACAGAGGGTTTAAGCAAAGACGATGTCGAGTCATTAATGGAGAAAACTAGACAAATGATGATGGAAACTTTAAGTGTAACTAATCTAGAAATGCAGCAGTCATTAACATCGAATAAATAGCAAATAGAATAAGCCAAATTTATTTAACGACGGTAAGATAACAGATTTTTTAATTATGTACAGGAGATTTTTTTCTCCCTTGAACCAAAGACTTAAATCCAGTTTTAGAAGTATATACTAATTAATAATGTATATTCATTTTTCAAAGTCAAGGTCTTCGATTGCAATTATTTTACTTGCTTTCATATTGTAACTTTTTTCAAGCGAAAATTGTTAAATATTGATTTCAATTTATTATTGATGATTTTTAGATGAATTTAAAACTCCCTAGACTTGATTTTATTTCTAGACAGTTTTCAAGTGCTTTTAGGGACAATCATTTATTTTACTGACCAAATGTCTACGTAAATCGTACAAATTCTTATGATTCTGCTTTTATAAATGCAGATTATAATACCGTCAAAGCACAAATCAAAGTCTTTAATCGCACTAACTAATCTTAAACAAGATTTTGTATAAATTTTCGTATTATTATTTATTAAGTCAATTTATCAGACAAAACTGATAAAGTAAAATTTCTATTGAATATTCAAAATAGTTAGTTTTTATTTAAGTTCTACATTTTTGAACCAAAAATTATTTTTTATTTATACAAAACGAGATTTTTGTTTAATTTCATCAAACATTTCAATGTTATAAACTTGTATTTTTAATTTATAAAATAAAACTAGTCTTGAAAGTTGTGAAAAATTATAAATTTAATGAAAATGGTATTATTTAATTATCAGGCACAAGGATTTTTTACTTGCGCCAATAATTGTTACCACAAAAAATGTATGCAAGAAATCTTAATTTTTAAGTAATACTAATTGTAAGACATACTTCACACAATATCACATCTCAAATTTGTGTCAAAATTATTGATTTTTTATCAATAATTAAAGATTTTTGGATCTTCGATTCGATTAAAATACAAATGTTTTCTTTTAATTAAAAGAAAATTAAAGTGTAGTAGGAAATATGCTTGAAGAAAATTTATATGTAAAAGAAAATGTATGTGTAAAAAATTGTACGTGCAAAAGGAAATTTAATTTACAAATTATGCACTGATTAAAAAATTACACGTGCAAATCGCTCAAATGTGAATGGGACGAAAGTTTCTTGTAATAAAGAAATAAATGTTATGATCTCTTCGTGTGAATTGTAATCGAAAACTATTTCGTAACTACCTGCGGTTAGATTTTAATTTTCTTAGTTTAGTATCAATTTACTCCAAGCTTATTTGATGTTTTCGAGTTTTTTATACTTGAAAAAAATTGTTTATTCTCTCTGAAATATATAAATTACAAAAATCGTCTATGAGACTTAAATTTTTAATTTCATTTTTATAGAAATATTCTGCAATTCTAATTTCTTTAATCAAGTTTGTTTTAGTCCAATTTCATAATTTATAAATTGTAAAATCGTTTATATTTTAATATATCGTATATATTATAATATAAACGATTTTGGGTCATGAATGTTATTTGCAGTGATAAAAAACAAAATCAAATAAGCTACTGTAAAATTTGAATTTTAGGAATCAGTTACTCCATCCTTAGAAAGCAAAATTGTAAAAGGAAATCAGCTATTTAATAATAAAATGAATGTGTTACTAATTAATGTATATTTTCATTATTTACTATTGTCAAGAATATAAAACGTAATACAAAACCTTAAAATCAAGCACATTTAAATAACAATTTACATCATATCACCTAATGAACTTTTTTTGTCCTGACTACTGCACCAAGCTTTGGCAATGGCTTTCTTCATTTCATCATCTCCATCCGTGTACATTTGCTTCATCATGGACATCAAACTGGAGCCTGGATCTTTCATTTCATCAGCATCTTTATCCGAAAACTTGGGTAATTTTGATTCTTTAAGTTTTTTCTCGATTCCAGTTACATGGGACCAATTGGATGAAGTTTTCTTGGCGAGAGAAATGACAATGAGGTCGGTTTTTATTTTAAAATTGCTTTTCTCGGTGTCAATTTCTTCACAAAGGTTCATTATAGGAAGGTGATAATTTCTGCTGTCAAGGTCAAGGACACGAAGATCCATAGAACGATGGGTAAAATTACAAATAACAGATTCCTTTGGTAGAGTGTGAACTTTGTTTAGGGTTACATAAATCTTGACGAATTTATCCGTCTGATCCCATCCATAATTGTTTAATTTTACTTCATAGACTTTTGGAGTAGATTTTGATGCGGATGAAGAAACTTTGACATCGTTTGTGCTATTCTTTTCCCCCAAACTATCGACTTCGGTTTGTAATCGTCTTATCTCGACGCCGATGAGATCTTTTGACTTTTGTCGTTTTGCTTGTTGTAGAAGGGAGTTCAAATCCTCAATATCCAAGTTAAGCTAAAAAATTAAATACATATTAATTAGTTAGCCAAAAAGTTAAATATTAATTAGTTAGTTAAAAACTTAAATATTAATTAGTAGGATTTTAATTTAATTTTAATTATAAATTTAATTTTAATTTAATTAGTAGGAAATTAACGAAATTATAACAATAATAAAAGGACAAATAAATTTCTATAGGTTATGTTCATCACATGGAGACTTAATCGAATTTGAAAAATTGAAAATTTCTAAATAAATCATGAGTTGGTAGCATAATCACATAACAATTGATACACAGACTTGTTTAACATTTTAAAATGTATTTATAAAGGTCATAAAGCTCAAAAAATAAATTATAGGTTAAGTTTGACACATTCAGGAGATTAAGGATTATACTGTGTATAAACGTATTTTAAAGTCAATAAATAAACAGAATTATTATTCACAATACGTGGAATATAGAAACTGATAAAAATTGGATAAATAATTGAGTAAAACTCGAATAAAGCACTTCAACTTACTTCTTGTGACCTCGACATTTTGAGTGATTTTGAACAAGACTTATTGGCTTATTTAATAATTGTTTAATCCACAGATATTGATATTTCTTTTGAGAGAAATCTCTCGATTACTTAAGAAAACACTTAGAGTGAAAAATTAATAGACAATTGCTAAGGAAAAATATATTTCTGCGTACTCAATAAAAGAAGTCTAATGTGTGAAGCTCACGAATTCAACTGCCAGAAATGCGTCTAGAAAGTTCGACAAGCATGACTCTAGAACAAACAAAAACAATTTAAATGTGATAATTAAATGTGATTTATATTAAAACACATGATCTGTTTTATTTTAATTTCAATCTACATTCTCAAAAATACTAACTCTGTCAAAATTGCGTATTATTTATAATATTTTAAATATACATTTTTGAAGGTTATAAGCATGAAGTGACAACATTGTCAACAATAGTCTATTTTATTCTTAAAATTACTGTTATAAATTAAATAAAAAAATTTATTAACATTACAATTGCTTCATTATTTAAAGTTTACAAGAATGAATAATAACATTTTGTTTATATAAAAAATATTAAATTTAAAAATTTAAAACAATTCCAACTTTTATGAAATAGCCAATAGGATCGAAGAAATCAATAATCAAATGATAAATTTATAAAAAATGTTTATCATTCGTTTAAATAATAACAAATATTGTTATCTTAATTGTCATTAAAAATCTTGCAATTGTTTACAATAATTATCATCTTAATTATGTATAAACTTTTTAAAAATACGAGCATATTGGACAAATTGTTTTGATTAGCGTAGTCAACTTCCTTTTATTTAAACCATTTGAAATAATTGTCCTTTTATTTTCAATTCTGAAAATCTTAATGTTAAATTAATCTTTCATTATTCATAATAATGCAAGTTTTTGTTAATTCAAACGTCCACTTTTGTTCCAAGTAATAAATTATAATCGAAAATTTAAAGATAAATTACGTTCCTAAAAAAAGAAACTTATAAGAAATGAAAGATTTTTTGGTTCTAACTATTCAAACAAACTTTATGTATATATATATATTTTTTTATTCATGATTCTTTACACGATAATCAGACAAATAACAGTGTTTGCTAAATACCAGTGTTTATAT
>WNHD01000317.1:0-63111 GCA_011057455.1 Ganaspis sp. Gsp50
ATGACAATTTTCAGATCAACTATATCTGCTCACTATCAAAAGTTATGCGGGGGTGCCCACAACCGGGTAATGCCCACAACCGGTTAAATTACCCTACTGTTATTTTATTTATTGTTACTGTTATTTTATTTATTGTTACTGTTATTTTATTTATTGTTACTGTTATTTATTATCATAATTTGTTACTGTTATTTGTTACTATTATTTGTTACTGTTATTTGTTACTATTAATTGTTACTATTATTTGATACTATTATTTGTTACTATTATTTGTTACTATTATTTGTTACTATTATTTGTTACTACGTAATATTTATTTATTGTCAATATTTTTTGTTTTTACTTCTATTTTGTTCGTTTACTGTTAATTTTTTCTTCTTCTGTTAATTTTCTTCGTTTTATTTTTCTTTTCAGTTGCTGTTTTTCAAGAAAATTTTCAAGAAGAAAATATCATCTTAGGAATTGATGAATGGTATAAAATATCGCCTATCATTATTTGATTCCTAAAGATCTCGCGGCTTGTAAAGAAATTTAATATTTCTTGTATAATTTATAATCTTTAGAAATTCTTTCGACATCAAGGAATGGAAAGATTATATCTTCATCATCAAGCTCCACAATGTCAAAAGAAGCAAAAAGTTCTTTCGAACTTGTCTGATTCCTCACCCTTTTTTTTCTACCATCCAACGGTCGATGGTAAATGTTCGCACGTCCTGAAGGATAAGAGGCGTGTAAAAATTTATTCAGACCGTGAATCAGCTGAAAAATGTGTATTACACTTGGGTTTTCACATTTTCTTCTTCTGCTAAATGGAGGAGCATTATTTTTTTCTCCAGTAAAATAACAGTTCATAATTTTCAAATAAAAAACAAGTTAACTGAAATAGAAACTAGTCCTTAAAAATATTTTTTTATCGTAATTAGGCATTACTTTTTGTCGCTCTTGAATTACTCTTGAATTTATGTTGAATTCTTCTCTGATTTTATTTTCCTTTTTATTTCATTTTGTATTTACTTGTTTTTCGGTTTATTTGTTGATTCAGTTATTTATTTTTTGATTTAGTTATTTATTTGTTGATAAACATTTTTTGTACCTTTTTTTATACCTTTTTTTTTGTACATTTTTTTGTACCTTTGTTAATTAGTTTTCTGGTTCATTTGCTTTTTCCAATTTTAAAGAAATGGCCTTGCGAGAAGTTTTGTATTTAATAAAGCTCTATTGTCAGAAAATTAATTTTGAACGTTAATTCCATTAGGGTTGCGATCTGTGAACCAGTGACGTATAGTTTGCGTAATTATTCAGCACGTTGAGCTGCAAACTAATCCGTTTGAGCCAAACACTTCATATAGTCAGGACGTTTCTCCCTTCATATCAAAATTCCTGAACGCACGTACACTGGAATTCTTTATAGCTCTTCTGAGACAGACGTTAAAGCCACACCCTATAGAAATCATCAATTTCACCCTACAAGAAAACTAAATTTTCAAGAAAAACCATCAACAAAAATCAATTTCTAAAATTAGTCTTCAAAATCTTTTCAGATCTTCAATCTCTAAATCTTTTAGACTTTTCTTTTACTACAGTTCTAGAATTTCAATCTAATCCGAATGTTTAACAAAACGAAACTATTTACGAAACAAACAATTGTTCTAAACAATGCTTCCCTATGAGGAAGCAAAAAATTGCTTAAAAAAGATTTTTAAGCTATGAATTTTGTTTCTTTTTTGAGTTATGAATAGTTTTTTACAAGGGTAATTAAACTGCTTATGAAATAAGATTTTAAGCTAGGTAAATATTTTTGAACAAATAATTTTTGTTTAAACTTTTTTTGTTTGTTTTTGAAATTTTGATATATGTATAATATATTATTTATTTAGTAAATATGTGTAATAAATTTTGATAATTACTTTCAGTAGCATTTGTTTGCTGCAAATGGTACTTTTTTGAATTTAATAAATTATATTGAATGGGTAATAATCAAATAATCGGTTGTTTAAGGCAAATATTTTTTTAGTGTGCTTTCACAATTTTTTATATTTTTTAGAACCGTCCCCTCTTTACGACAACAATCATTATCACGAGGAGTGCCTAAGATGTAACAGCTGTGGCCTCAATCTAACAGGACCGAATCAAAAACGAGCACGAAGGTATTTATTTCTCTATTATGTATGCTAATTTCCAAAAAAAATTTCACATTTCATTATAAACTTTCGTTTCCAAATTAGTAAATATGATTAACATCTTCATATTAATAAACATGTATATACTACTGTTAAAAAAGTTTAAAGAAATATAAAAAGTGTTCCAAAAAAGAATTCGAATCGTTTAAAAATTTGCAGAAAAAATAATTAAATTTAAAGAGAGAAAAATAAATGTCCTGTAAAGCAAAAATAATAAAAAACTGAAATAAAAATACATATGTAAAATTTAAAGAAGCAAAACTTTCTCCGTGAGAAAGCAAAAATAATAAAAATAGGAAATAAACTGAAGTTTATTTAAAAGAAAAGAAAACTGAAGTAGAGAAGAATTAAAAAATGAAGAATAAATGAAGAGAAAATGAAGAAAAAATGAAGATTAAAAAATTGGTGATGAAAGATAGAAAGTAAAGATAAAAAATAAGTATAAATAAAATAATAAAATAATAGAATAACAATAGTAAACAAATAGTAGTAAAAATGTGAAATAAATATGATTAAAAGTGTAAAAATGTTTTTTCAGATTCAAGAATCAAATTCTTTGCGACCTGCACTTTGCGGACGTGGCGCTGATGGAGTGCTCGGACTTCATGCAACAATTGCGCAGCTTCAAGCCCCAAAGTTTAGGCTGCGCAGTTGCTAGAAGAAAATCTTCAACAACCCTTATCTTCCCTTTGCCACCACAGGCTTGTTCAGGTAATTGCTCTTTGAACTGGGAAAAACTTCATTTCTCGGCTTGCGATAAAGTGCATTTAAACACAGACGAGTGTAAGCCACAGGTGGTTCATCCACTTCAGTTCAAGATGTCTTTTCAAGAAACTTCCACACCTGTTCTTGATCACCTTAACTGAGAAGATAAAACTACTTCAAGGAGGAAATCCAGCAACAACCACAAGCGATTCACTCTAAGTTCGAATACCAAGCCCTGCCTTTAAACAGCTTGGTGTTCTACCTTACAGTGATTCGATTCTGGTTACAACATCAATTGGAAACAAATTACAATCTTAATAAATGCGTCATCAAAGAAAATAATTAAATTAATCACTTTTATTATTATAATAACAAATTAATATTTATAATATATATTATTTAATTATAATTAATACTTAATATTTATGAAGCTTTTAACAAGAGAAACAGAAAAATTGTTCGACAAAACGCTTGACGTCAAAAATCCGCTAAAATGTGATATTTATTTATTTAATATAATTAATTATTGGAAATACGTGATTCAAGCGATGTTCAGGTAATGCAGACAATTCGTGTTATTTCGCAAACTCATTAGTAGTTTTAGAAAATAACTCATTAGTTTATTTCAAATTTCTAGTCTTGGCAAATTAATTTGGTAGTTCTTTTTAGTAATAATTTTTTAAACTAATTTTCAATTAGTTTATTCCAAACTTTTAGTACAATGTAATTTTCAAGATTTTGTAAATAACTTTTTGAAATTCTCTGTGGTAAATCAAATAATCGACAAGTGTATTTTGTAGTAAGTAAGTTTAGGAAGAAAGGTTTCCTTTAATGACGAAAGGTTTCACAGGAAAGTTTCACAGTTTGACTTTTCATACAACTGAAATGCAATTGAAATAGTTGAAATTTCAGTTTTCGAAAACCAATGATAGAGTTTTTATTTATTTATTTTATAAATATTTTTAGAGTTCCGTGCGAACCGTTGTTGACTTAAGACGTTTTTCGCTCTCTGTTATTTTATAAATATTTTTATAATTACTTTACAAAAAAAGGATTTTTCCTTTTTTTTTTACAAAAAACAGGGATCACAGTCGTTTTTTCTTTCAATTTTAGATGCAAAAGGAGATTTTCAATTTTAAAAAAGGGGATTTTCTTCCATAAAAAGGGAATTTTGGAATGAAGAAAAAAAAGAATAAAATAGTAATATTCAAAAATTTTAAAAACGTTAATCTTTTGCTATTAATTTAAAAATACAAAATTGATTTTCTTTCATTCAATGAGTTTTCCACGATCTCCATGAGAAAAATAGTAAAATTTCCATTATATTGTGCGTGTATATATATTAAAAAAATGAATTTTTCAATATTTTTTAAGAATTTGAATTACTTTTGAAAAAATGCATGTTTTTTAATTAATGCTCTTAGAATTATTACAAAAGTAATTCTCAATACAATTTAAATGACTCAAGGTCATTATTTCAAATATTAAAACCATTTTAAGTATTTTGAAGTAATTTTAAATATTTTGAAGTATTTTGAAGTACCCTTGAAGAAAAACTGTAATATTTTAAAATCTTGTTTTACTTTATTTAATACTTAAAATACTTATATTTCTAAATACTTTGAAATATTTTGAGATATTTTAAAGTAAATTTAAGTACCTATATTTAAATATTATGAAGTATTTTTTAATGCTTTTAAATCTTTTTGAATGTTTTTAAATATTTTGAAGTATTGGGAAGTATTTGAAAATATTTTAAAGTAGATTTAAGTGTTTTTGAATATTTTAAAGTAATTTCAAGTATTTTTAAGTAAACTGAAGTATTTTAAAATAATTTCAAGTATTTTGAAATATTTTAAAGACTTTTAAGTATTTTTAGATATTTTGAAGTATTTTAAAATATTTTGAATTATTTTGAATTATTGGGAAGTATTTGGAAATATTTTAAAGTAATTTTAAAGTACTTTCTTATTTTTTAAAAACATCTTTAAAATATTTAAAAATCTTTTTATAAATTATTTAACACTTAAAATACTAATATTTTTAGAAAATTAAAATTATTTTGAAGTATCTTTAGATATTTGGAAGTATTTTAAAGTAATGTTACGTATATATAAATTTTTTAAAATATTTTCAAGTATTTTGAAGTGTTTTTAAATCTTTTTAAGTGTTGTTAAATATTTTAAAGTATTGGGAAGTATTTGAAAATATTTTATTACATTTTTAAAAATATTTTGAAGTATTTTGAAGTAGTCTGAAGTATTTTAAAGTAGTTTTAAGTATTTTTAAATATTTTTAAGTATTTTAAAGTAGTTTTAAATATTTTTAAATATTTGAAGTATTTTGAAGTAGTCTGAAGTATTATTGTTGAAAAATTATTAAAAAACAATATTGATTGATGAAACTTGATTTTAGGTGTTTTAGGGAAGTTTCTTTAAAAAAGGGGGAAAATAAGGGGGAAAAAAGGGGATAAAAGGGGATTAAGTAAAAAAGGGGACAAACTGTGATCCCCGAGAAAAAGTATTGCAACTAAGAAAAGAAAAAAGGAGTTTACAAAGGAGTTTTTGAAAAACAAAGCTTTTTTGCGTGCACATTTTGTAGCCAATATTTTTTGTTGCTTTTTCAAAAATTGTGTTTTTAACTAAAACGTTACGACCCTTTTTTCACGTTTTTTTCTTCACTTATTTTGGAACTTTGAAAAGCATTAATAAAACTGACGTTTTTCATATCTATCCTCAATAATTAGTACTCTCGATTCATATTTTCTCAAACGCAGAGAAAAATAAAGGGAAGAAAAACATAACGAAAAATGACAAGGAAAATAAAAGAAAAGAGAAAAAGAGAAAAAGAGAAAAAAAATAAAAGAAAATTAAAAACTTATTTTTAAAAATAGAGACAAAAATATATTAACTGAACGAGAGAATCTTACCAAGTTTAAGAAAAACTCTTTTATTTGAAAAAATTAAATGAAATTGTAGAAAAACTTAAAAAGTGAATTCAAATTCTTTAATAAGTTAATACTTTAATGTAATATTAAATACTTTAATGTTAATTATAACTTTAACCAGCTCTGACTTTAACAAGAATAAAATAAAGTAACAAAAAGCTAAACAAAATAACAAAATGAAAACGCGAAATTCGCAAAGAAAACAAAAAAGAATCCTAGATTTCAAAGAATATTAAAATTTAATTAAAAGTGCTAATTTGAAAGTTTTCCTAGAGAGTCCTTGAAATCTTGCTTGAGATTGTCACGAATTTAAAATGTTGCCTGACCTACTATCTTATCTGGTTTTTAATTAAATGTGACATCTGTTGTATGAAGTTTGCGTGTTTCTTTTTCTGCAGATGAATTTTGCCAAGAATTCCCTCACAATTTAATACCGACTCCGGGATATTGGATTGAGTGCTCCAGACAACAAATCACATCGGACACGATCTGGGACGAGAGTGAGAGCGATCGAGATGCCACAGATCCTGAGCAAGCTGAGGAACAACAAGAACAGTACAAACAAAGACAGGACTTTTGTCTTTTTGAGGAAAATGAAGTCGATACAGACGACATTCCTAGGAAGAAAACCACCATTGAGGAACAATGGGAAAAAAATCTTGGATTTGAGTTGACGTCCGTTGAGCAAGAAACTTATGAAAAGTATTTTTATGGATCAGAACATTGGAATTATTTCACCAATGACGAAGATCTTGGTCCCGTCATCTTGAGCATTAAACAGGAAACTATTAATGGAAGGGATCAATTTCGAATTCTTGTCAGAGCTATCAGTTATACTGTTCATGGACTCATTCCAGCTAGTTGTGTTTTTGCCGACCGGTGAGAAGAAATCTCTTTTAAAATAGATTATGGGATTTTTTGCACTATTTTCTTACTTTTTTTATTTTTATTTTTTTATATTTTTATTTTTTATATTTTAATTTTTTTATTTTAATTTTTTTATTTTAATTTTTTTATTTTTTTTCGCAATTTTCTCAATCAGTTTTGATTAGTTTCTTTCATTTTCTGGTATTTTTAGTTATTTTTTTCAGTTTTTTTACTTTTATTTATTTTTACGTTTTACTAATTTTCCATTGCTGTAGTATTTTTTCAATTTTCTTCCATTGCCTTCGTCTTTTCAATTTTCTTGCATTGCTTTTGTCTTGTTAATTTTCTGCCATTGTTTTCATCTTGTTAATTTTCTGCCGTTGCTTTCGTCTTTTTGTTTTTCTGCCATTGCTTTCGTTTTTTAACTTTCTTCTATTTTCGTATTTTTTAATTTTCTTGTGAATTTTTGTTCATAAACTTTATTGTTCATATACTTTTATTTCGTTATTAAATTATTTCTTTAATTTATTTTTCATTTATTTTTAAAAATTTTTTTTTTGTATCCTCGCCTACATTTTCTTCACATTCAAATGTCAATACTTTTAACTATTTTTTCATATTTCATTATTATCATTTCATTATTAAATTGATGATTATTTATTTTATTTATTTTTACATTCTGATCAATAATGAGAGTGTATTATTTTATTATTTATTTATTTTAATATTTATTTATTTTGTATTCATTTATTTTGTATTCATTTATTTTGTATTCATTTATTTTGTATTCATTTATTTTGTATTCATTTATTTTGTATTATTATTTATTTATTGATTTACAGTCGAATAGTTTCTATTCACTGTTTTATTTTCAATTGAAAGGAATTTGATTCCCACCAAATATTTGATTAAAATAGTTGAAGCAACTCTAATGCGATCATTGAAATTGTGTTTTAGATATAATCGAGAGGAAGTGGTTCGAAGTTTGGGAAAAGAGGTCAATATTAATCCTCCTTTAACTTTGGGACAACTGCCTGACACTCCAGAAGAGCTTTTAAAGCTTGACCAAGTGTTCATCAAATCGGAGTTGAAAGTGGGAGTTATTTATGTTCAAGAGGGACAGTACAATGAAGAAGACATTCTTGACAACAATGCAAATTCTTATTTATTTGAAGAATTTTTACACATCCTTGGCGAGAAGGTCAGACTGAAAGGATTTGACAAGTACAAAGGTGGCCTTGATACTGTTCATGATTTAACAGGAATCTTTTCAATTTATACAAATTGGAGAGGAATTGAAATTATGTTTCACGTGTCCACTTTACTGCCCTATGAAAAACATGATTCTCAAAAGGTATTCAAATTTATCAAATATTTATTCTCTCGCAAAAATACTTAATCGAAAAAGCAGTTTTTTTGTTATTTTCGTTTCTTAATTGTTTCATTGCAAACAAATATAAGTGTAAGATTGTAATATCATATTGCAATAAGTATTTATGATCATAATAATTAACAATAAAAATTAATTAATTGAAAACAATATAAAATAATAAATTAAAAACAATAAAAAATAATAAATTAAAAACAATACAAAATAATAAATTAAAAAAAATTAAATAATAATAATTCTTCAAAATAATAATTCTTAATAACAATATTTTTTTTAAGAAACAAGCTTTTTAAAATTATTTAAGCACCCTTTGATTTAACATTTTCTTTAAAGTCGAACACTTCAGGACCAAAATTAGTCTACAATTTTAGTGGAAATGTTACTAAGGGTAAACAAAAATGGCTTTTTGTTTTAGCTCCAGAGAAAGAGGCATATAGGTAACGACATTGTGTGTGTTGTTTTTTTGGAGGCAGACAATACCAGTTTTAGTCCAGCTTGTATAAAATCGCACTTTCTGCACACGTTTATATTAGTTCGAGTGAGTCCAAAAATTAAGAGAAAAGTCACAAGATATGAAGTGTCAGTAGTTACGAGAGATGAAGTCGGCGCTTACAAGCCTTATCTTTGGGAACAAAGTGTTTTTGAAAAAGGTTTCTATTGAAATTTTAATTCACAGTAAACTTAAAAATTCCATTTCCATAGTCTTTAACTTGAATTTCACAATTTTCAATTTAATTTTCAGTTTTAAATTTAATCTTCAGTCTTCAACCTGATTTTCAGTTTAGTTTTCATACTCCTAATTTTATTGTTTTTATTTTCTTGAGTTTTTAAATATCATGAATATTTCAATATTAATATTTTTTATAATTACTTTAGGGTCACATTTTTTTAAATTTTAAGGTCCTACTTTTTGTTAATTTTAAGGTCCTATGTTTCGGGAGTGGATTCTTACGAAAATCGTGAATGGTGAAAGAGCAAGTTATTCGGCTCCGAAATTTGCAAGAATGCAGGAACGAACGAGAAGTCAAATGTTGGAAGATATAGTTGCCAATTTAGCAAATCACGCGGAAACGGGACAGATTCCAAAACCTTACAGGCAAGTTTCTTCTGCGTTTTATAATTTGTTTGTTAATTCAATTAATATAAAGTTAAACAATTCAAGTGATAATTTCTTAAGTTTATACCTTTTTTATAGACGTGGATCCTGGAGACCAATTGGTCACATGAGACCGTCCTCGCCTTTGTTGGACTCTGTTCGAGATCAATTTGAGGATTACGATCAACTAGCAAAAGATTTTACGAGAGTATTTTTGAATAATACCGAAAATGTGACTCTCAACGCGAGTCTTTTTGATGTCTCGTTTTTGGTCCCTGGACATCAAAAACAGAAAGTTCGATTTATAGGAGTCAGGGCTATTTTAGGAGTCAGAAGCAGGTGTGTACTAAATTAGATCTATAGATCTATACTCTTTAACGTACATTTATCGTTTATTTTTATATTTAATAAATTTAATAAATACGTATTTAAAAATACAGTATTAAAAAGGGTATTCAAAATTATCTAAAAAGTAAACTAAAAATAAAGTTGAAAGCATACTTTCACAAATATCGGAGAAAAATAATAAAATTAAAATTAATTATTTGTTTTAGAGTTTTTCAAGAAATGTTATATGGAATCCAAGCTGGCTTTGGAAGTCCTCAAGTTCCGGTTGCAGAATTATTGTCGAGACCAGCACCAACTTTACTTAGTCCACAAAAACCAAAGAGTTCAAATTTTCTTCAAGTGCCAGATATGGAAAGCCCAAGGTATGCAAATTTTTAATTAGTTAGTCCAACCGCCGAGGAAATGTTGCATTAAGTATTAATATTTTAAATAATTCTATATCGTTTTTGACAAAATTAATAGTTATATTATTCTCTGTTATTGGCACTATTGGTAGTAAACAATTTTTTTTTATCTTACTCGAGCGGTAGAACTAATATTTGTCAGTTTGTTGTCGAATGATTATTTTCTTTCACTATAAATCTTTGATTTTTGTCAGCGTATTATAGTATTCAATGTGTATATTGACGTTTTTTAAGGCACTTCCATGTTTCCTATCCTCACAGCACCGCATGAATATTATTCAAATTCTTTTCAAGATGTTGTGAAATTCGGTTAATTCTTAATATTTCGGATTTTTAAAATTTTTACGAAATTTTAATCATCTTTTTTTTGTATAATTTTTTGTATCTTTTTTTGTATCTTTTTTTGTTCCTTCTTTTGTTTCTTTTTTATTTCTTTTTTTGTTTCTTCTTTTTCTTCTTTTGTATCTTCTTTTGTTTCTTTTTTTGTTTCTTTTGTTTCTTCTTTTGTATCTTCTTTTGTTTCTTTTTTTGTTTCTTTTGTTTCTTCTTTTTTATCTTCTTTTTTATCTTTTTTTATATCTATAGAATTTTTTCTCTTAACAATATTCTTTATATTAATTATAATTTTTTCGCTAATTATATTCTATACACAATTTCTATTTTCGAGATTTTATATTTATCATTTAAACACGTTTACATTCCTGTTCGAAAAGCAGATGAAAAATAAAGTTTAAATATTTATGTACATTTAAAATTACAAAAAGGAAACATAGAGAAACATTGCAATTTTTTATCTTGAAACATTAATCAATTAAATTCGACATTAAAATTAGATACTGCTGTTTGTTTTCAATGTTATAGTGAACTCTGAACATTTTTAAAATGTATTTTCTTCTTTCTGACTCGAGTGTCAACTGCTAACTTTTCA
Source organism: Ganaspis sp. Gsp50 (assembly GCA_011057455.1). Lineage (NCBI taxonomy): Eukaryota > Metazoa > Arthropoda > Insecta > Hymenoptera > Figitidae > Ganaspis > Ganaspis sp. Gsp50. Next base: position 10,866 of record WNHD01000317.1, read on the forward strand.
AAATTTGTGTAGTTTTAACTGGCATGTAATTAAATATTTTTCTGTGGTAATATGTTTCATTGACTACTAATTTGGTTCAAAATCTGACATGTAGCTCTTTAGGCTTGAAACTTAATCGATTTAATTACTTGAGTTTCACTACAAATTGTTTTGACGTTTTCTTGATTAAATCTTGAAGTAAGTCGTTATTTTTTAAATTAATAATTTTAAAAAATACAAACATCAGCGGGAAAAAAATTATAAAACTAAGCAAAACAGGGTCGAAATATTAATTGTGAATTAATTGAAGGGAGATATCAATTATAATCTAATAATAGGATAAAGATTTATTTATTTAAGTACATTCACCGCAAGAAATCAATTATCAACCAAAATAGAAAGAAAATGTCAATTGTAAACTAAATTAATAAATTCAATTTAATGATGAAATTTAAAAAAGTAATTTTATAACTTTCTCTGCTTTATTTTGTATTGTAAAGGTTTTAAGTAATATGCTTTTCGTAGCATGAATTGTAAAATCTGTTTTAGTTGTTTATAAACGGATTTTCAACGCTATTGATTACCATGCTAGGCATCTATATTTTTTTTACATTATTCATACATTTTATTATTATAAACAAAATCCGAAAATCCATATGTCAATTTTTTATTCAGCGTTTCAATTCGACTAAACAATTTTTTTGCATATTTTTTTATATTAATACAGTTTATGATATTTTCTTTATGGAGAAGCATTTTTTTGCATATTCTTTATATTAATATAATTTATGATATTTTCCTTATGAGGAAGCATTGATAAAGCATTGATAAAGCGTTGACAAAGCATTAACAAAGTATTAATAAAGCATTTTTGTCGTAGTATTATTAATATAAAATGTAATTTTTTTGTATTGGTTGTCAACAATTTCAGGAGGTAGTATTCGTTTAGAAATAACAAAAAATACATTATTTATTTTTGCACAAGCACGTAAAGTTAAATTTTAAAAGAAAGCTTTTATTGTTGTCTCTTGAGAGTAACGTACAAGTGATTTCGAATTTTTAAAATTATTTACCCATAATTACCCATGAGAATATTTCCCTGGTCCTGTATATTCCCATCCAAATCCGCAAAATTCCCTTTAAAAAAATATGGTGTTCCTCCGATTCCTAAGGTGCCGCTGTGCGTTTTCTGTGAGATACTGGTTCTGAAATGTTTAGGCCCAAAAGTGTACCATCGTCGCCTATGGTGAAAAGAGCTTTTTCGCGTTTGGGAACAATCACTGCTGGCTGGGGAAGAAGCATAAAAAAACACGGCAACGCTTTACAAAGTGAAGACCGCAAAAGATGGGCCAGTTCTCAAGATTGTAGCAGTAAGACTTTATTTTCACGAATTTTTATTTTTACTCAGAAACACAAATTGTTTAAAATCTAATCAAAATAATTCGAAAATGTAAATTTATAATTTACAAGACATAAATTTATAATTTACATTTTAATTTATAATTTATGTAACATTTAATTAAATGTAATTTATTTTCACATCAAAGGATTTTAAAAACTGTTCCATCATCCAAATCATTTTGATTCTTTCAAAAATTTCTTGCAAAAAATCCTTTTTTTCAAAAATTCTCTTATACTAATCGCTGAAAAATATTGTCAACATTTTTTGAAATCACAAAAAAAAAGAATTATTTTTAAATGTTCATCTAGATTTTTGCTTAATTTGGTTCCTTTTTCAGAAGATAAGGAAATCAAGGAAAAGGAGAAAGCAGCTCAGTCGTTGGCAGTTCCGAGATTAAGTGTCTGTGCTGATGCTCAAAAGGTCGATAGAGCCAAATTGGCACAAACCGAAGTAATTATTTTGTTCATTCCATTAACTACACTCTGAATTTGTGAAAATTAAAAGAAAAACATTGAGAAAGTAAAATGAAAAATTACTGACATTTACAATAAATAAATAAGACAAACAAGACATAATTTTCTAAAATTAATTCATTATTAATTGATTACTTAATTTAATTAATTAAATTAATAATAAATGCATTAATTACTTAATTTAATTATTTAAATTAATAATAATAATAAAATTAATAATAATAATAATAATAATAACATTAATTATTTAGTTTAATTTTTAAATGAACTTTTTTATTTTTCAGTTCGATATAATCGAATTCGATCCAGAGACGTTTCGAATTCTTCTGGATTATTTGCACACGGGATCTTGTCCATTAACTTGTAGTAATATTCCTGGCTTAATTTGTGCTGCTGAGCACTATGATCTTCCAGAGCTTCTACAAGCTTGTTTTCATCACGCCAAACAATTTCTGCGAATTGAAATTGTCTGCGTAATGCTCTGTGCACTAGAAAATTATTATTGGAGATACACTTCAGCTTCGGAATTAGTTAATATGATCCTTGCCTTTGTAGAAACGAGGGCTTTTCAACTCTTTCAGAGTCCAGATTTCTTGACTCTAAGTGAGTCCATGGTCCAAATGATCATGTGTCGAGTACTTGAAGTTCAAGAAATTAAAAAGTTTGAGGCAATGCTTAGTTGGGCGAAGCACAGAATTAAGACAAAGTCTTATAAAATTGACGCTAAATTGGAATTTGAATGCATCATGGAACGCCTCAGCAGGGATCTCACTCTGTATAGGATACCACCTCTAGAACTAATACGAGTAAGAACTTACGTTCAAAAATATTTTCTTCAACAAAAAAAAAGAAATTTCTTCCTTTTCACAAATGATTTTCAAAAATGATCGATATTTGGATAAAACAATAATTTTAATAGTCTCTCAAGTATCTGTTATTATATTTTATTAAAATGTAATCATTTTAGTTTTAAAAATTTCGGGAAAATCATGTTCTTTGAGTCGAGAATCTGAAATTGCCTGTTCGTTAGACACATTGAACTTGTACAAATTTATTTTCAATTATCCAATGTGAGAAGAAATATTTTTATGATTATGTTGTTTATGATTCACAGATAGTGCTGCCTTCAAAGGCCATAAAAAATGAAAAAATTTTGGAAACACTGATGCATCAAGCAAATACGGGAATCTTTAGGAACGTTGATCGGTATTTGGAGGCTTATCAAAACAGGATACAAAATCAAGAAACTTTTGATTTCGATTTATGAACCCCATAAACTGCAAAAATTGAAGATATTGTACTATAAACATGGGTCTACTCTGTTGTAATTGTTATTTCCACATTTTATACAAATTATTTTCAAGTTGGTGAGTTGAATTCTGAAAGAATGAATTTTATCATTCTTTCTTTACTATTTTGTTTCATTTATATTTAAAAAAATGAAGAATGGTGCTACAGTGTTCTATTTAATTATTATAAATACGTCTATGTAAATTGTAGAATTACAAAAGTTACAAACGTTCACAAGAACCAAAAGCGCTCAAAAATTTCTTAACAAAAGGAAAGTGGAATATTTCGCGATAAGTATGGCAATGGGGATTATCAAAATACCAAAAAAAAAAACATAAATAATAAATACGAAAAATGTAAATTAAAAATACAAAAAACGTAAATTAAAAATTCACAGTTGCAATAAATGAAGAAATCAATGTAAATATTATTTCGTGGATTTTGAAGTAATGATAAAAAGGGAAATTAAAAGAGAGGGGAATTTTTTTGGTGCGTGTGGATGTAAAGTCTGATAACAAAATTTGCATTGTATTGCCATAAAGTTATAATTACATGGTGCACTTGGTGCATTAATTAAAAATTGCGATATCAAAATGCAGAAGAATGCACAATTTTGGGTAGTTTAGATAAAAATTTAAGGAAATTATCAAAATTTTTGCCAATATGCGCGTCAGACCAGCGCTTTTTCACGAATAGATAAATTCTTACGTTATAAGTATAATAAATTAAACAAACAAAAACTTGGTCCTCCATAAAATACTACTTTTCAATAAAAAGAGAAAGAAATAAAAAAATCAAGTTTTCCAGAAAATCCTGATTTATTTAAAAAAGGATTTTTCATTTCTTTTTGTAAATATTTTTCTTATTTATTTTAATAAATATAATTCTTAATTTTTAAAAAAATAACTAATAAATAATTAAATAATTTAAAATATTAAACAATTCGTATTTAAAATAATTATTTTAATAATTGTGTTATGTTAATAATTTTAATATTTTAATAATAAAAGTTTGTTCCTTTAAAAGAAATTTCTACTTTTTGGACAAAATTCCTTGTTATTTGAAAGTAACTATTTCTTTCTTGAAAGAATAATTAATTTTAAAAAATAAGACTTCATTTTGAAAAAGAATTGTTAATTTTAAAATGTTGTTAGTTAAAAAGAAAATGTAATTCATAATTTAGTAAATGAAAAAGTGTAAAGCAGCTAGACGAGTTTTATTAATTTAGAATGATTGAATGAAGAAATATGTAATTAATATTCAAAGCAGGTTTCAACAAAAAAAGGCCAAAAATGACAATCTATATGATAAAAAAAGACATTATTAATAATACAATAAAGTATTAATTAATCAATATAAATTATATAAATATATTGCAAACAACGTTAATAATGTATTGAAAAATGACATACATATTATTACTATATATAATAATATTAATATTAATAAATAATAATGCTGTATGACGAAAGCGTTGATGTTGAATGTGAGATAAAACAAATATTTGGAGTCTGTTCTGTTTTTCTATTGTAGATTTTGTATCTTCAATATTCTAAGTCAGAGATTCTAAAAATATTAAAAATATAAAATGAAAAAAAATTATAATAGCCAACCCAGTTTTTTAACGTGCAAAGTGCTTCTCGATAATTCTGAGAATCGTCATTAACGAGATTGATTATTGGTTTTCCTCTTACGTGACTAACAAACATATCGAGAGTGTAAAAAGTAAATCCATTTCGAATACTAAACATTGTTTTCTATTTTTTCTTTACTCAAAAAATAACTCGAAAGTCACAAAAAGGAACAAACCAAATTGCTTAGTGTTTTTTACCCGTAATTGTAAACCTTCAGTGCTACATCTGGACACAATTAAAAATGTATCTTGTTTAAATAGCAAAAACGTAAAAAAAGTCTGTAAGTAGTAAAAAACTCAAAGCGAGAAAATATTTTTGACACGATCTGTGTGTTAAGCGTATCATAAGAATCATTCGAATTAAAATTTCAATCTTTTTACAGTTATGTTGAAAAAAGAATTTAACATTTCTACAATTAGTTTAAAAATGAATGCATTTTTAATAATAATTTTAATAATTATTTAAATGACAGATTTTACGATCCTCTGGCTAATATTTATTTTACGAATATAACTTATTTTTTTATATAAATGCATTTTATTTATAATAAAAGTTTACAAGTTTTATTTCATAATAAAATTAATTTTAATTAATTAAATAATTTTAATTTTATTTATAATTAATAGTATTATTTATGATATTTACTTTAACTTTTATAATCTTTAAATAACAATTTCTATTAAATATATTTCAAAGAAAGAACAAATCGATTGATTCTTCTGTAAATATGAAATATTTTCCACAATACAAAGTCCTCGTACCCCCTGCTGTGTATTTTAGTTAATTTATTTAAGTTGCAATGCGAAATATGACGTATATATAAATAATATATATAAATAAGTGATTATCGATTCACCTGAAGAAAATAGGAGATCGCCAAAACTGTTAAGTGTCTTATTGTTCAGGCAAAAGGTTGAACAAAAGTCGATTTCAAAAGCTCTCTGAAAAAATTCTATTTGTACTTTTTTTTTTGGAAATTAGTTTTCAATTAGAACGAATTTCTTCAGTAAAATAAGAACAGTTTTTGAAAACTTTCTTTTTTTTATCCAAAAAGAGATTTGTTTTAATTTATAAACGAAATTTTAATTTTTATAAAACAAATTTTCATTTATTAATAGATTAATGCAATCCGATTGTTTTAAAAAACTATTGCTCTAATATTTTTTAAACCATGTCTCTGTTTAATTGTATCTATAATTTTTATTTAACTTAGCTTTTTAATTTGAAAATTAAATTGAACTTAACGCTCGGTAGTACAATTAAATATTTTATAATAATCTTTTTATTAACGAGTATTTGATGAAGAAAATTACCCAAATTTTTCAAAATAATCGACTATGTTTCAGCCATTGCCGCCTACTGTTCAACCGTACATGTACTATATGCTAATAAACTGACCGTAAAAAAGAAATATATTAAAAATAATGAATATAGAAATATACACACGACGACAGAGGAACGAAATAAAGTTATATTCTATTTTGAACCACGTGATAATTGAACTTGCGACGGGTGTTAAAAGCTCTACGTATTTTTATGTTTATAAAAAATATAAAAACATTCATCGATACACCAAAATTTTTTGTTCATAAATAAGAATAGAATCTTTTAGTATTATTCAATAATTAAAAATGATGCATGGAGACAAAAATTAATTAATTATTTATTTATTGACGAAAAAAGTTGAAATTAAGAAATGTAAATGAAAATTTAAACAATTTTCATTAATTATATTTTTTAATTTAAACTTTTTTTGTGCATAAAAAAGCTACCATCGATTTTTCTCTGCATGCATACATTGTTAATTTAAAATAGAAAATAAAATGCGAATAAAAAAATACAAGATACATTCTTGAAATTTCACTCGCTCATTGATTGTTAACATGTTCACTTTTTTCTTCAATATTACATATTCATCACTGTTATTAACATTGTTGTCTTTCTCGCTGCTGCGACTGTGTACGATTTAAGCGAGAAAAAATCGAACCATATTATTTATTGGTATATATATGAAAATCAATGAATTATTATTATGAATAATTATTTACCATCGATTACCATCTGCTGTGATCAGTGTGGATAGTTGTTAGAATCAACAAGCTCATAAGAATTCAATCGGTAGATAGAAGCAAAATTGTAATACTCTATATAATACAATTTAGCCAATTTGCGATGTTAAAAGTATATATGTTATTTTTGTTCAATATTTATCAAATTTGTTTCGTTGATGTACAATCCTTTAAATCAGGAATTTATTTTACAAAACTTGCAATCAAACATTAAACTTAAAAAACGATTTTATCATCTGTTTTAAAATTAAACACATTTATTTAACATTGTGTTAAATTATATATTATCTAACATTTTATTATTATTATTTATGTATTATTATGTATTATTATGTATTTATGTATTATTATTGTTTATGTATTATCTTGTGTTAACATTATTTACATATTTTATTTTTATTTTTTTTATTTTTACTTAAAATATATTTTACACTAATAAGTTCCTGATTTGCATCAGTGTGATTTTTTGCAAAATCCTGCTGAGATTTTGACACTCGTCTTATTGGATTCGCGTGGTAACGAAAACAAAAGGCAACATGTGGAATTATATGACAAATTTAATGTACATGAAGCTACTGTGATTATTGTTGAAAATTAAATATATATATTATATATATATGTATATGTATAAAAAAATACATATATATGTAAAGAAAATACCGTACCGTAAGCAAGAAATATTTCATTCGTTTGCAGCAGTTCGATGATTCTCTTCCTAACAGCAATGCTGATATTTTTACAGAAATCAGTCGAAAAATGTACAGAACCAGAATGAAAAACCAGAAAAAGTAAACTCGAAATGGTTATGTAATTACGATTGAAATAGTTATAGTTAAAGAATTCGACAATGACTCAATAAACTGAAACTTTCTTTCAATAGATCTTGTCTTAATGACTCTTAATATATATTTAATAATAATAATAATAATAAATATAAATATTTATTATACTTATTAATAATAAATTTAAATATTTATTTTTATTAATTTAATTGTCAACTAATTATTGTTTGTTTTTAATTGTTATTGTTATTATTGCTGTTGTTAATTAATTGTTGTTGTTAATTAAAACATACAAGAATTAAATAATAACACGTACATTATAAAAACACATTTATTTACAATTCTACATAATCGGTGGATTCCTGTACAAATCGACGACTGTGTATCATCTTACAGGTAAGAGTTACTTTGTTTAAAAAAAATCTAGTCACGGTATTAAAACATTGGCTTCAAGGGCAGAAAATCGAGTCTTGAGGTTCCACTTGCGACAAGACTTAGAATTTTATTCGGGTTGTAGCTTCGTGTGTTGATCCAGACAGCCTTATTAAAACACAAGACTTCGGGTCGAAATATTATGTACAGTTCTGTACATTTGATAAACGTACATGGTCACTTCCAGGATTCCTGTAAAGAATTTTTTAGGTTGGTTAGCACCGCCTAATTGTCATATTATAAAAAATCTTCACCATTTTGCTCTGATGCTCCAGTCCTTGGGCGTCCAATGTAAACACTTTGAGTCTATTTTGATCTGCCTTTTATCCATCGCTATTGTGTGCTGCTCAATTGTTTCTCTGAAATAATACAAACTCAATTTCAAATATATATTCTAATTAATTTACTTAATCCACGAATAAATAAAAATAAATTCAATGTGGAAAGTGATTAAAAATAACTATCACTCCGAATAAAACAATGATTTTAAAAATAAATTCAATTCACTAAAAAAAAAAACAAATAAAATAAAGTAAAAAGAACAAATAAAATTAAAAAAAACAATAAAATACAGTAGAAACTCTCTCATCAGGGCCTCAATTTTCCATTCATTATCATTATTACAATTGTCCGGTCCACTTTTGAAACCAAATTCGATTTTATTTATTTGTAGAAATACAATCTTTAATTTTGACTTTTCGTAAAGATTTCTTAACTATTTTTTCACATAAATTTTTCTTTTCCTAGGTTTTAAGAAGTTTAAATTATTTATTTTCGTTTTAAAAGACTTTTAGAAACGTTTCTAAGTTTTTTTGGTTCAAAAATTCATTTTTTATTAATCTTCTGGTTATCCGGATTTTTCGATATCCGGGTGACCTTTAGCAAACAGATAAACTGGTTTCTACTGTAATTAAATTTATCTCATTGTAACTATTTTTTTTTCATTGTTGCATGTGCTTGAACATTTTCAAAGAAACATTTTCCAACTTTATCTAGAAATAAATGAAATCTTGATATTCTGAATTATCTTCATACACTCTAAAAATAAAACTCGACAAATATTTTTAAATTCTTTGAAATATTTGAAATCAAGTCAAAATAGTATAAAATAAAGTTTATAAATATTCTTAAATAAGGACACACGAGTAAGAAATATGATGCTGAAGTTTGCAACGTTTTTTTCCGTTTACAAAAAATGAATAACAAAGTTTTTGCTATTTTCTAATTTTTAAATAATTTATTTACAAAAATCTATTTTGCTATAGCTTTGTTTTTTTTAATGGTTGTCTTTCAGTTTGAAAATAATTACCGAAACAATGATTAAGTAATCAAAAATTCATTTCTTTGTTTACGAAAAAAAATGTTTCAAACTTCAGTAACGTAAATTATCGAAATAAGTGACAATAATAATTATTATAACAAATGAAATTATAAATAATGTAATAATAATAATAATAATATTGACAATAATGATGATGATAATAGTAATAATAATAATAATAATGATAATAATAATAATAAAAATAATAATAAAAATAAGCAAGCTATACAAGGTTATACTAAAAAGCTTAGTAAGTATCCACCTTATTTTTAGTTATTAACCCCATGTTAATATCAAACAATCATTTAGCGCAATTTTAAGTGGAATTAAACATAATTAAATGTTAATTGATACAATGGTTATAGAAGTAAACTCACAGTGTAGAAGTGGACAAAATCCCAGATGTAAATGCTATAAAACTAAAAAGTAAATGACGACATATGACGTTCAAAAATTCATTACTTTTACATTAAAGCCCAAACTTTTGAAAAATCTATTGATTTTCATAATGAAATGAAAATAATCAGACTTTTAGAACGTCATGTCTCTTGTGTGTCAAATTAATAAAATTCAACTTGACTTAGCACTGCTTACCTGTTTAAAGTAACGATGTATTGTCCTTTGTAGTAATTAATCAAACTTAAGTTCTGTAAAGTGGAAATAACATCCTCCTTTTTTATTGACGTAAGCTCACTAATTTCATTTATCGTAATTTGTGGTTTCTCATTTTCAACTAATGGCTTCACAGTTAGTAAAATGTCCAGTATTGTGTGAGCCCAATAGCTTCGATACGACAATAAACCCAAATCGGAGAGGGGTTTTTCAGGCGATCCTGTCTTGCCCTCAAATTTGGACAGTTCATAGGAAAATTCTATTAAAAGCTTCCCGTAACCTTTCCTTTGATAGGGAGGCAGTGTAAGAATACATGCTACATTATAGTCTTCTGTTGATTCCTTTTCTTTGGAAAAATAACCTACTATGTGGAATCCTCTTGAGTCAAATTCAGTCATTACATAGAAAAGAAAGGGATCCGTGTCGTAGTAAAGTGTTTTGTGATCTAGGAATAACTTAGCTAGAAGGCAGAGATTCTGAGCGTAATTTTTGTTTTTTCTGCCATCAATTTCAAAAAAAGATATCGAGCCCTTCCTATAAATTTCGTTGCCAGGAGGGTGACGTAGATTGCACTTCTTTAAATGCCTTTGTAAACACTTTCTACTTTTTCGATATTTTAAGCAAAATTCACAAATATATATACAGGGAAGATTCACCATTTCCTGAGGGTAAGGGCTGAAGTACCAAGGTCTTATTCTATGACGCCCGAGTTCTATTAATTCTACATTCTTCATTCGCGTAACGACATCGTCATGATGATGTGCAACTAAAGATCCAGTCGGCCTCGGTCCTAAAACAGTAGTGTTTGTTAATTGTTTTAACATTTATTAATGTTAATGCTACAAATTTTGCGAATAAATATGTTAAATTACATAAATATAATATAGCGTATAAATTCATTGACAGATAATTTTATCATACATATATTTTACATTTTAGTTTAGAAATATGTCTCTAGCTTAGAAATGTCCCGAGTTTAGAAAAAAGTTCCTTTATGTATTTTGTTACATATTTATTTTATTTTCTAAAGTAATTATGTTAAGAAGATTAATTATTTTCCAGAAGATCATTATTTTTTATTTTCTAGAAGAAAATAATTTACGGTAATGATGTTAAATTAAACTCAATTTGCATACTGGCTTCACTGGAGGGATTCGCAGGTAATGGACCATCTTGCGAGTCTTCGTTGTCCAAAAAATTTGCTTTTCTTTTTCTAGCTATTTTTTTCTGTAAAGCGGCTTGAAGAACAGTGGATCCGTTCACTGGCTCACTGTTTATAATAATTGGACTTGGGGGCCTGCTTTGAGTTTGTTTTTTCGGCGTAGCAGCACCCGTACCCGGAGCCGTAGCCGTAACATCTCGATTAGGATATTGGACCTTTCGAGTGTCTAAACAGTCTTCTGTCACCCATTCGTCTAATCTTTTATTGACTGAAAACATTAATTTTCGAAATATTTCATAACAAGTGAAATTTAATGACAAGCGGACTTTAATAACATGCAAAATTTTAACAGAATTCGAGAAACATAGAATATAAATCTAGTGTACAATGTTTAATTCTTAGAATTGGTATTCTAATGATTTGATTATTTTGATCGATTTGAATCGCGTAAAATACAAATGTTTTATCTACTTACAACAAAATAAAAATAGTGAAAGTAAAAATATCTTTAGAATTCTGTACTTACAGTCTACATAATGTACATAATAGCATTTAAATCCTCTAAGATCCTTGATACTGATGATTTCCGCTTGAGCTACAAAAATATTTATATTTTTATAATTTCCTGTCAAATTTAAAAAACACAAATGTCAAACAAACCACGTTCTAAACATAACCTCAAATTTGGCATTTTTCAAATTGAAAACAGAGTTTTTTTCTGCAATTCTTACACAGTGAAGAGAATAACTTTGAGACTAAATTACTAAAAAGTTTGTTAATTACATTTTATGGTCATTTTCAATAAAAATACGCGAATAAAATCAAAAGTTATGAAAAAGCTGACATTGCACTTCTTTTTATAAAAATTGGAGAGCATTGATCAGAGGTGAAAAAAAGTTATTTTAACAAACATTTTCTATGAATAAATAAGATTTTATGGTGTAAATTGTGAAATACTTACGCCAATCTTCAGTACCAGGCATTTTAACCGGTAATTTACATCCTTCTACAAGTGAGTTCTGAAAGTGAGGTTAGGAAATTGTAAAATTTAATTTAAGCATCTCCTAGGCCGAACCAGTAAATATTCTTTGGCAAATATTTTTGGTTTTTAATTCTACTTACTACAGAGTCGCATATTGTTTCTCGTTCGTCGTGTTCCTCTATCATTTCAGTCAAAATTTTCACAAAATTGAATTGTTTTGAAGCCTCGAAGCTCTAAAATATATACACTGTTTTCCGCCAGAGCCGCTGAGCGCTGCGATCGTTTTCAACTTTTTAGCGCGAAGGATTCAAATTCATTTGTACAATTTTAAGTTTAGGAATATTTATTTTATTTCAATTTGCTTGAAAATATACAAATTATGTCAAAATTATCGTATAAAATATAGTTGAATCTTAAAATTAAGTATCAAGTACAAAATATCTGTATATACAATATTTATTTTTGGTTAAAATGTATTTTATCTATATTATTTGTTTTTAAATACTTTGTTTATTTTTGTTTTAATATTTATTTTCTCTTTTTTATTTGCATTTCTTTGTGTTTTTAGTTGTTATCAATTAATTACATTTCCATTTTAAAAAAGTCATGGTTCACTACAATTTTGTTGTATTAAAAATTATTATAATTGTGATTTACAATTACAACCGAATTTGTTAATTAATTCTAATATTTAATCACCTGAACCAGGCTCTAATTGTTCCAAAAATTGGCGATAAAATCCAGTGCAGTCCACTTGTTAACTGAATAATCGCGATGATCTTCAAGCATAAAACCATATCTAAAAAAATTACAAATTTGAAGAAAAATTAATAAAATTTTAAAATAAACTTATTTTAAGTATTCACATACTTAAAATATATATAATAATATTTACATTTATGTATTTTAAGTAAACTTATTTAGAATAATCAAATATATATAGCTACCTTACAGAAAAAGTTTTATTTCGTATTTCAAACGAAAAAAGATAAATGAATGAAAGCAAAAATGATTTATAAATTCCGGCTAAAGGAAATGACAATCAAACTCGAAGAAATGAGATTTAATTAAAATTCCTATCATGATTTTCTTTCAGATCCTCTATAAAGTACGAAGAGTAGTAATTTACCTTGAATAAAACAAAGAACTAAAATTATAATTCCAACACACGTGTTAAGAATGGCACGTGCTTTTGAAGCAATATGTGTTCCTAAGGCATTTTGAAACGCAAATTCCTGGCTACTCACTAGTCCACCGATGCTGATTCCTCCAAAAAGTGCCAGCAAAACGAATAAAATGTAGTTTTCACCGAGCGAGAGTCCTAAAAATAAATAACATTTCTTTTCGTTTCGCTAAACGGAATTAAAAACAAGCAAATGTAATTAATAATCATGCTTTTCAGGCAGAAGACAAAATTATAAATGAATTGAATAAATGCAATTGATGTAACTAACTGAATTGAGAATGAATTAATTACAAATTAATGAATTAGAAATGAATGAATTAGAAATGAATTAATTAGAAATGAATTAATTAGAAATGAATTAATTAGAAATGAATGGATTACAAATGAATGAATTACAAATTAATTAATTTCAAATGAATTAATTATAAATGGATTTAATAATTGGATATTTAATAAAACATATTCCAAGACTCTAATTTCGTTCGTAAACAAGTAAAACAAAAAGTGAATTGATTTAGTTTACCAAAGAGGACAAAGCTGCAAATCCAATTAGAAATTCCAAAAATGATATTTCTTGCATTAGTTGGATTCCAGTAAGAGACGATGCTGGCAACAAGGGTTCCTGATCCTCCAATAATGGAAAGAATCACGGCACTTAAAAGACTAGTGGAAGGAATTTTCTTAATTGCCAGTGGAGGCAACAGAATCCAAAAAAGCAGAATTCCGGCTTTCACTCCTGTAGAAGCAATTACAGATATCCAAAAGTTAATCATCTTCACAACTTGAAAGCTCTCCTTCCACTTGGATCGAAAATTATTTGAGGGTGCAGAAACAAACAGATTTACTTCCTCAGAATCCTCATAACTGTAAGCTGTGCCCCCTTCTGCAAATATTCCAGATTCAGTACTTTTATCTACAGGAAAATTGCCACTTAATTCCTCTACCATCCTGAAAGAAGAGTCGGTCTCTTCTTCATTCAAGAGTCGAGTATACGGAGAAGACCTTTTCTTACCTACAAACAAAGAATTTATTGTTATTGCGAATTTGTAAATGTTAATCATCAGGGAATAATAAATCTTAAATAAGAAATAAAGCTTAGAAAATAAATAAATCTTAGATAATAAATAAAACTTAAATAATAAATAAATCTTAGATAATAAATATAGCTTAAATAATAAATAAATCTTAAATAATAAGTCATTACGAAACAATTAATAAATATCAAATTCTGATAATGATAATTAAGGGATAATAACAATTGAAGGATTGTAATAAATTAAATTTTACAACAATTGAGAGTTTACAAAAATTGAGAGTTGACAACAATAAAGATTTTACAATTAAAAGTTTACAATGGATGAAAATTCATAACAATTGAAAGTTTTCAATAATTGAAAATTCACAATTGATTCGAGAATTTACGACAAGTGGAAGTTTACAACAATTAATATTTTACAACAATTGAGAGTTTGCAACAAGTGAAAGTTTACAACAATTAATATTTTACAACAATTGAGAGTTTACAATAATTGAAAATTCACAACAATTGAAAATCTAGACCAATTAGAATTTTACAAAAATTGAAAGTGTACAATTGAAAGTTTAAGAACAATTGAAGTTAATAACAATTGATAATAACAATTGAAGTTAATAACAATTGAAAGATAGTAACAATTGAAAGATAATAACAATTGAAAGATTAAGAAACGACAAAAGTAAAGTCTGGAAGAGTCGATCAGTATTTTGTGAAATTACCTGGCGACTTTAGAAATCCGGTGGCGATGACAGTTGGGAAGAAGAATAAAACCATTGCCATGAGACCAGCTTGAATGCCTAATCTGGTGAATAAAGCTAAAGCCACTAAAGGTGCGAGAATAAGTCCTGTGGTAAATGCGATATTGATCAAAGTTGATGCAAGAGGCAATTTGATTCTGAAGTGTTTCTGGAGAATTTTTTCGCTCTGTATCATTACAAAACTGGCTCCGATTCCCATTATCGCTCCTGCACTCAAACTTGCCAAATAAGCACCAACTCCTCCAGTTGCAAGGTATCCTGAAGCTAAAATTCCTATCGATAAAAGAGCGATCCCAATCAAAGCCATCAATCGTGGAACAGAAGCTAAACTCACAATCGTCCTTGTCCAGGGATCTAGAAAACAAAATTTGCTTTGTAATATCCACAAATTTGTAAAATTGACAAAATATAAAAATATACAAAATAAACAAAATAAACAAAATAAACAAAATAAGCAAAATTAGAAAAATAAGCAAAATAAGCAAAATAAACAAAATAGAAAAATAACCAAAATAAGAAAAATAATCAAAATAGAAAATAGAAATTGCTCTATGAGGAAGCAAAAATATAAAAATAAAAAAGATATACAAATTACAAAAGTATAAAAATAACAAAATATAAAAATTCGTTTCTAAAGAATAGAAATTCGATAATAAAAATGTAATTTGTGAAAGCAACATATTCGTTTGTAAAAAAGGAATCTAGTGTTGAAATTTGTTACCTGCTAGACTACAAAATGCGGTCATAAGAATAGGTGTCACTATGATTTTTTCGCTCCAAACGTCGAAATCGATTTTTTTGTTGTTTTCAACCAAATGAGCCAAAACAATTCCGTACATTGACAAAACGCTTGGCACTGTCATCTGATCAATAATTCGAAACAATCGAAACAATTTATTGTTAAATACAATATTTGTTCTGTTTTAAGATTCGTTGAAAAAATAGAAACAATTCACTTCCTTTTGCTAATTTTGAGAAATGCATTACAAAAAGAATTGTCATTCTATTCTGGTATTTTTCGTAAAAAAGATCATTATTATAAAAGACGGAAAATAACATTACTTGTACAATCATAATGCCAAAAAGAACAAGCCACGAATTTCCTCCATCTGGTATTGTTGGACCCAATTCTGGGATTGAAGTTATTACTTCATCTAGGTGAAGTCTTCTGAAGATAGACATTTTGTAATCAAAACACAAAAAGTGGATTTAATTTGACATTAACTAATTTACATCAATTGAGTGAATAAATTTGTACTTTTGTTGCGCTTCGAAATTGTCTTATCTTGTCCAAGATAATGTTAATATCAGATAAGGTTTGATAAGAAAAAGCGAAATAAGAAAGCATGTATTGTTGTGAAAGAATGTCAAAATTTTGAAAAATCTTTGTCAAGTCGTCAAGTGTGTTAGAAAATTTCACAAAAGTTCTTTTTTAAACAATATTTATTATTTCTTTGTTCAATATACATAAGAATGAATATAAAATCTCTTAATGTTTTATCTTAGACTTAAATATTAAAATTTGCTTTTAGCTTTTAGTCTTAAGTGTTTAAAAATATGACTATTATTTTCTTTTACAGAAGTGAACTAATAGCACTCGTGTTCGCAATTAAAAATAATTTTAATTAAATTAGAAATTATTGTATGGAATTCAAATTGAATTTTATTTTCAAATTTAAAATGTTTTCTATTTAAAATACTTTGTGTGTAAAATATTTTCTAGTTCTATTATAAAAAATATTCCAATTTTTCTTAAGAGAGGTAAACTCTCAGCACTCGTGTTTACGATCAGAAGTTTCTTAATTAAGCTTTCAAATTGTAATATCAAATTACAAGTTTCGAATCGAAGTCCAATTTTTCAAAAATAAATAGAAAATTAAAATTGTGTTGGTATCTAATGTAAATTTTGTTCTTGCCTCATTGTTCTAAAGACGAAATATAAATATAATTAAAGACAACATTATTTAAATAGAGACGAATTATACGAAATAATTTTACAATGTACAATATACATATATCACATTAATTGTTAACGAAGTAATAAGTTTATGTCACTCCACTAAAATCAATTTCGATTTATTAAACATTTTTAATTAAAAGCAATGACTAATTTTTGTGCTACATTCAGATCTTGGTAATAGCTTCTAGCACCTTTGATATTTTCAATCAAATCCTAAATAAATTTAATATTACTCTAAAACTAAATTATAAATTCGTTTGGCACTAAATTATGAATTCGTTTGGAATTCAAATTTCGTTTGGAACCAAATTGCAATTGGAACCATATTGCAATTGGAACAATATTGCAATTGGAACCAAATTGCAATTAGAACCGAATTGCAATTTGAACCAAATTGCAATTGTATTTGGAACTAAACTGTGAATTCGTTAGGAACTAAATTATAAATTAGTTTGGAACTAAATTATCAATCATCTGATAGTTAAATCATAAATCGTTTGAGAATTAAATTATAAATTAATTCATAAACTAAAACTCTATAATTCTAAATTAACTTGAATATATTCTCCCATCTTGGTTTTTAATTAATTGCTTTGACTCTTTTAAATGACAAATAAACATCTTTAAATGTTTCAACATCTTTTAAATACCTGCTTTTAGACATTTTTATATTTTATACATCTACTTCTCTATTTTCACCAGTTGCTATTGTCGTGTAGCGTACTCTTTTATTCATAGAATCGAGCACAGGCTCAAATTTCTTTTTCAGTTCTGTTCGTTGAATGTAAATAAATCCACCAACGAGAGAAATTACCAAAAGTGATAATAAACAAAGAAGTACAGTTGTCCCAGAATACCTAGAAGCTCCTTTTAACAACGAAGAACAGTCTTGCGATAAGTAAAGCCTATACTTTTCGTTTTCTGAAAAAAGTGCATATTTTGTTATTTCGTTATTAACTTATGCTTTCTATACATATTTGTGTAAAATATACTTTCCGTACAAAATACACTTCCTGTACAAAATATTTGTATAAAAAATATACTTTTTACAAAAAATACTTGTATAAAAAATATACTTTTTGCAAAAAACATTTGTATAAAAAATATACTTTTTGCAAAAAATATTTGTATAAAATACATTTTTAAAATACAATTGTTTTTTGTATGTTTCAATACAGACTGGATTTTAAATAAAATTGCAATTAAACGTTTCACAAAAAAATTGCAATAAATTTACCTTTTTTACACGTCAAGTTTTCCTTGTTCCTGACAACGATTTTGGTCTTATTCATCCATTTAATGAAAGGATTGAGTTTACAGGAACATTCAAAGGGATTCCATGTAAAGTCCATTGTTACGGATTGATTGTGTTTTGCAAAAGTGTCCATTGTGTGTAAATCTCTTTCCAGGACTCTTGTAAATTTGTTTCGCTGAAGATCCAAAAATCTCAAATTATGTAGACAAGAGAGATTGAAGTGTAAAGCAGTCAAAGAATTATCTCCAAGGTGTAGATCCCAGAGATTGGGAAGATCACAAAACACATTAGAGTCTTGAAACTCGGAAATTTTGTTCTGTTCCAAATGCAATTTTCGTAACCTTGTCAAATTACTGAAACATTTAAACATTAAAGAATTAAGGTAAGATTCATTTTTTAAATTATCAACAAAATTCACCATCAGAGTTCTTCAGAAATTTTATTTATTAAGAAAAATTAACATTGATTCATTCTAAAATCGATTCATTTTGTTTACAATTGTTTTAAAAAATTCTATACTTGTTGAAATGAATGTTCATTTATTTGAATTTTCATTTATTTCAATGTTCATTTATTTTAAAGTTCATTTACTTAAATGTTCATTTATTTATATAGATTTTGAGATAATTGTTTGTTTAAATAATTATATAATACATTTTTAATTTTCAAAAATTGTAGTCGATTTAAGAAAAGAGATTTTTTCTGGAGTGTACATTTTTTAAATATTTAATAGAAAGGCACAAATAGAATTTTTTGTAATTACGGAATAAATGCGTGGGCAATACGTGTAGACTAAAGTCAAACTGCGTGACATTTTAACTTCAAGATTCTAAACTTTGGCAGTAAAATTTATCCAATAATAATTCTTAAAATAAATTGGAGAAAAAAAATTTTGAATATTATTTCCAAAAATTTTGAAGAATTGATATAAAGATTGAATAATTGATATAAAAATTGAAGAACAGATACAAAATTCAAAGAATTAATATACAATATTTATTTCAGTTTTATTTACTATTCAATTTTATATATTATTTTAATATTGAAGAATTGATGTAAAAATGTGAGGAATTGATGCAAACATGTAAAGAATTGATGTAAAATTTGAATAATGATGTAAATTTGAATAGGTAATTGATGTAAATTTGAATATAATTGATGCAAATTTGAAGAATTGATGTCTAAATTTGAAAAATTGGTGCATCAATTTGAAAAATTGATGTCAAAGTGAAAAATAGAATTTTTTGCGTTAAAATAAAAATTATTTACCTGTTTACGAAAATATCGTGAAGAGTTGATGCCAAATCTTTTGGATTTGACGAATCATCAAAAGCCCTTGTAAGATGAAGTTCCTCAAGGGAAATAAAATTGGAAAAAATTCTGGGATGACTTCTAACAGGATCCAAAGAAATTTGGTTGAAATCCAAAATCAGTCTTTTTACGTTTTTAACGTGGTGATAAGATTGGCCTTTAATTATTTTAATGTGATTATTGGACATGTCAATCACTTCCAAATCTGGAAATGAATCCAGAGTTCCAAAAACATTAGACGGCAGTGTGTTGAGATGATTCCCTGTAAAGATTAGTACCTGAAAAATAAAGAAAATTATGAACATTAAAGTTAATTCGAGTATACGAATAATCTATCAATCACTCCGAATCAATAAATATTGATTAATTTTAGTATTAATTACAATTGTCATTTTTATTCGTATTTTATTCGTATTTTTATTCGTATTAAAAATTTGTATTCTTATTTTTATTTTCTATTTGTATTTTTATTTTTTGCATGTAGAGGGATGAGAAAAGATGCCTTTTCGTTTAATTTAGATAGTTGTTTGCTTTAAAGTTTTGCTGATGAGTTAATTAAGTTTACAATTGTATTATTATAATTTAAAAGTTATTTGAAGAAAATTGATGTTATGTAGAATCGTGATTGTATCTGTATAGCAATTTGTAGACGTTAATTTATAGAAGGTAAGCTATTAACATAAATTATATAATAGCGTTCAGATAAAGTAATTGAGATAAAATAGGGAATATAAAAAATGTCTGTAATTCCATACATTAGAGGTAAACACAGAGGCATGAAAGAGAAAATAATGGTCAAGTGGGAAGCTAAAGGCGTGATTACGCTGCAACATTACAGAAAACTGGGCTGCATTTCAAGTTCATTCCTATCAATTTTCTTATAATAATACATCGGCTCACCAACGAGAAATTGCTCACTGTTACTTTCAAGAAATATCAAATTCATAATCCAATTCAATCACAGATCAACATCTTTTAAATATTTATTTCCAATTTATTTACATATCAATATTTTTTTCATTTACGATAATTTATCACTTATTATTCTCAATAATACTCGTTGTCTACATATTTTTGTCTCAATATTTATTGTTGTCTGCATATTTATGTCTGCATATTTATGTCTAAATATTTATTGTTGTCTACATTTTTATGTCTAAATATTTATTGTTCTTATTATTTTTAATTTAAATTCTTGTGATTCCTTGCTTAAATTATATTTAAGAAAAATGGTCCTCTTTCTCTTTTTACAACGGGTCGTGCATGAAAATCCTCTTTTTAAAAATATAAATACTTTTTATCATACCTGTGTCTTATTTGGCAAAAATGTCAAAGCATTAGTGTCCATAAATTCAGAATTGGTGCAATTGACTACAAATTTGTGTTCTCGTTCGTAACATATTCTTTCGCAGAGGCAGCGATTTTCAAACATGGGACCACAATTTAATCTGGATGACTTTTCTGTTTCTAAATTGTGCCAATTCCTGTCACACTCATTAGCATCTTGAGCAAAACTTAATGACAGAATGCCAATAATTATCACGATGTATCTCATTTTTGATCTGAAATTAAATAATTTTAATTAGTATTTTCTATTATAATAGTACATCTTGATTGAAATATGGAGCATGGGGGTAAATAAAATGAAAATAAAAAGATTCTATACATTGATAGTAAAGGATTCTTCATTTATATCCTCCAACACAAATAATAAGACGAGCATATTCACTATAGAATGGAGACTTGAACTTCTGAAAACCGGTTTGGGATATTCTTCACATTAGCTTTTCGGTGACTCACAAATCTCCAAGAGGTCTTCCTCTTCAAACAAAATATTGTCTCATTTCTCATTTTCACAATTTGGAAAATCTACTGTTTTTTATTTCATTTCGCTTTTCTTTCATGCTTCTTTTTAAGAATTCACTTTCTGTTTATCGTGATTTCACTTGCACTAATAATAATGAACTACTTGCTAATAATTTTTAATGTGAAGGAAAAAATAATATGTAATTCAAATGAATTTATATAAATAGAATATAAAATAAATCAAAGAAAAGAAATGAGAGAAAGAATAAAAGAAAATATAAGATAAACATAAAAGAAAATAGAAGAAAAAATAGAAGAAAGTACAAGAAAAAATAGAAGAAAATACAAGAAAAAAATGAAGAAAATAAAATGAATAAAAAGTAAATTAAGTTTTCAATAGCTTAAATTTACTATTAAATTTTATTTTTTTCTAAAAGCAATCTTTTTCTATAAATTATTTTACGTATAGTAAATACATGTAGGCAATGTAACTGGAGACTCTTCTAAAAGTTGATCCTGATTTATAAGTCTCTTGGACTTCTCTGGAATCTAATCTGACACTATATTCCGATTACATAATTAAAAAAGCAAAATTTGCATTTAAAATAATGATTTATTGTTTCAGATTTAAATTTATAAAATTGTGTAATAATTCTTTTATTTATTTCTTATTTAATAGCAAAAGTTTCAAAATTGATTTCAATCCACTTAATCAAAATTAATAATTAAATTTTATAGGAACTCTTGACTTTAATCAATTTCACTTCCTCATGGAGGAAACATTTTACAATCTCTCGTATTTTTTACTTTTTTGTCCCATATGTTTAACTTAAATGAAATTTATATTTTTTTTTAGTAAAAAGTAATAAAGATTAAGCAAAAAGTAATAAGCAATGAAAATTTGTTTATTAAAATCAAATTTAATTTGCTTTCACTATAAATTATTACTTAATTTGTAAATAGTACAAATTGAAATTGATTGGGATTCTTTTTTTTAATTCAACACAATTTTCAAGAAATACATTAATTGGTGGACAACTAAAAAGTGGACAGAATAAAATTAGCATAATATGCATAATTTCAAATCATTTTTGAAAATTGACAACAAATTGGATAATTAGTAGATAAATGAAGAAATTAATAGAATAAAATTAACATAATATGCATAATTTCAAATCAATTTTTGAAAATTGAGAGAAATTTACCAATCTAATCTATAATTGTAAATAGCTTTTTTTAACCGAACAGGTCTTTGACACGGCTTTCAAAATTTGGCAATCTCTCAAATATATCTACACTCAAAGTTTTTCTCCAAGAAAGTTTCTGAATTCAAGAGCAGACAATTTTTTAAAATAAAATGTGAAATTCTCTCAATGTATCTTTCAATAAAAATTCTGTTCTTTAAATATTAAATAAGAAATATAAATTTAAATCTAAGTTTTAATGTGAAGAAAAAAATGTAATTAAAAGGGATTCAAATAAATAAAAGAAAATAAAATAAATAAAATAAAATAAATAAAAGAAAATAAAATAAATGTAAATATAAGTACGAATTTGAACATAAATTTCTATTCTAACTTAATGTAACTATGGCTTGCTAACTTAATTTTTAATTCAATTGAAATTATAAATTGAATTTTTAATTAAAGTAAATTTAATAAATCACTCAATTCAATGAATTAACAATAAAAATGTAAACTAAAATGACGCACGATTTAAATATAACTGAAAGAACCCCATATAAAAATGCCTACCTCCAATACAAATCAGGAAACTTATTGAAGTAAGAGCTATTTTTAAAAATCATTAACACATTATAATAACTCTTCACTCATCCACTTATCAAATCCTTCCTCCTTCAGTTTCTTAATTGAAATCCAAACAAATCACTACTTTTCACTTGAAACTGAGATAAAAAGTTTCGACTCCTCGCAGGGAATGTTTCTTGTGCGATAGTGGTCGGAGAAATATGGAAAAAAGTCTGGTAATCTGGAGCTCGAGTTTGTTTTTAAGTAATTTGCAAAGGTAGGTAAATTAGGTAAAGCGTAGGGTGACAAGAGACGAAAAGAAAACGTACAGCATTCCTTGTCTGAGACACCGAACAGCATTGTGTCGCCGTTCTGCGGTCCGACTTGTTGATCGCAGCCGCACCTGTAAACTCTAAGCCCCCTTCCTTTAAGTTTTACCTTCCTTATAGTTTATACCTCATAGAAACACAAAATATATATGTATTACGATACCACACGCACCATGCGTGGGGCAGTTTAAAAAGCAAATCTCCATAATCTTCCACCATGAAAAATTGAAAAATCATCTTCACATTCAATTGTCACCTAAAAATGAAAAATAAACCACATTAGGATAAGAAAATTTCATAATTTCATAAATAATAAAACTTTCACAGACCTTTTTACCTTTTTTAACTTTCACAGAACCTTTCCATCTTTTATCGAGTCCTAAATAAATTTAAAATTAATCCAGAACAATGTTATAAATTAGAACAAAATTTTAGATCTAAAACTAAACTGTACATTAATCTGGAACTAAATTTTAAACTGATCTAAAATTTAGTTTACTAAATAAATTAAATTTTAGATCAAAAACTAAACCTAAAATGAATCTGGAACTAAATTTTAGGTCTAAAACTAGACTTTAAATTAATCTAGAACTAAAATTTAAACTGATTTAAAACTAAATTTTAAACTGATCTAGAACTAAAATTTAAACTGATCTAAAACTAAAATTTAAACTGATCTAGAACTAAAATTTGAATTAGTCTAAAACCAAATTTTAAACTAATCTAGAGCTAATTTATTAATTAATCTACAATTAAATCATAAATGCATGATCATAATAAAGTTATAAATTCGTTTGGTACTAAATTACCAACCCGTTTGAAATCAAATTATAATTCCGTTTGGAAAAAGAAAATTGGAAACAATATTCACATAGGTTATTTAAAAATTTTTAACAAACAAAGGTTCATAAAAAAATTAGTTGGCCAATGTTATTATTGTATATATATTACTTCTTATTGAATAAATAAATAATTATGCAGTGATTTTAACCATTCTTTTCCAGTGAATTGAAATATATAAAATTCCTGAAAAATTTGAAATTTAATTATGTAGCATTAATTTCCTTTTTTAAATCTTATTACTGTTTTTACATTGTTAATAAGTTAATAAGATAATAAGTTAATAAGAAAATAAGTTAATAAGCTAATAAGTTAATAAATTAATAAGTTACTAAGATAATAAGTTAATAAGTTAATAAGAAAATAAGTTAATAAGAAAATAAATTAATAAGAAAATAAATTAATAAGAAAATAAATTAATAAGATAATAAGTTAATAAGAAAATAAATTAATAAGATAATAAGTTAATAACATAATAAGATAATAAATTAACAAATTAATAAGTGAATAAGAAAAAAGTTAATAAGTTAATAAATTAATAAGTTAATAAATTAATAAGTTAATAAGAAAATAAGTTAATAAGATAATAAATTAAGAAATCAATAAGATAATTATTGGCAAAAAAGAAGTAAACACTGAACTTTAATATATTTGTATATATTGAACTTTTTGACATTTTCATGTAGCCTGTTTTATATAATAATAATATAAAATTAAATGCATACTTTCGATTACGAAAATATAATTTTGGAAAAACCTCCCAAGTTTTCAAGACTACATGACACAGATTTTTTTTTACATTCATACAATTAGGGATTATGTTCTTAATTAAGTGCGCATTATTTCTGCAAAAAATTGAATAAACGAATATAAAATCGCACAGTATTAATTACTTAAAAGTAACTGTTATATTATGATTTATATATTATCATAAATCTCCACAGTGAATCTGAGGGCACAATATATAATTTATCTACTATATTAACTAAAAATATGACTTATTGCATCACTCAATACAATTACACTCATTCTTTTTTTCGTTAACAGTAAATAATTTAATATTCTTTAACGAAGTCTCCAGCCTCAATATTCATAAAAAATCTCATTTTATTAATTCATTTAAATTTTGCATACATATGCAGTTTTTATTTATATACTTTTCAACATCGTTTTTTAGAATTATAGAACATTTTTATAAGAAAAAAAACATAGAAAATTGATTTATTTTGGCTATTGAAAATTGATTCATTTTAGTTGTTCAAAATTGATTTATTGAAAATTGATTCATTTTGGTTGTTCAAAATTAATTTACTGAAAATTTATTTTCGTAATTAAAAATTAATTTTGTTGTTAATTTATTGTTGATGTACTAAAATCATCGCTATTTAGTTTTTTTAAATTAATTACTTCATTGACTGTAGACTCCGGGCAAATACAATCACGACATAGAAAAATTCAGAGAATAGAAAAAAGTAACCGAAAACATTGTAAATATCAATATCAAAATTATTAAACGAATTTATATTATGCTGTACGTTATATTATGACTTTAGAAATCAACGATTTCTTAGAATATTATATATGTTATAATATTACTCTTTCTTTTTTATAATATTACGTATGTATAATATTACTCTTTCTTTTTGTAATATTACGTAAATATAATATTATGTGATATTTTACTTTAATACCTTTTCATACATTAAGTCTTTGTCATGGCTGCAACATTGTTATAGTCTTTTTTTTTTCTTTGCTATAACAAATGATGGTCATTGAGATTCCAACAATATATCGATATCGACAATGCCTTAATAAGAGCTTTCAGAGTTAATATCTCCTTTGTAAGTATCTCTAATGATGCACGTTTTTAACGTGCACTCAGTGCTTGATTTATATTGTAAATCTTATACTTTTTAAGTTTTTTTGTTTGTTATCATTTTATCAACATGCTCCTTTCAATTAAAAAAGGATTCCAAAAACGAATTCTTTGGCCACGTGCATTTATCTTAAATTCAAAATATTTCTCAGCGATATCCTAATGTATTTACTTTTTTTGTTAATAGTGAATCTTCCAATTTTAAAGAGTTTTGCATTAAAGTAAATATTATTTACCAAGAGGTTTTGTATTCAACAAAGTAACGTATCCACCGTAACTTAAACATTAATACAAAAAAGTTGTACTTTCTATCTTAAATTTTCGTCAAAATATTGAACACATTCGAAGACGAAATGCAAATAAAGCTAAGTAAAACTTTAAGCTTAGCGGGCATATTTATGTAAATGCGACGTGTCGAATTCAATTTCGCATTACAATTTCAATTACAAACAGGATCAAATCTTACAAGAAATAAATCTTATAACATTGCAATGTACTCTTTTACATTACAATGTACTCTTTTACATTACAAAGTACTCTTTTACATTACAAAGTACTTTCTTTCATTACAATGTACTCTCTTACATTACCAAGTACATTAAAAACTTGTATTTGCATCAAATCAATTTGTGGAAATTTTGTATTGTGGGAATAATTTTGTTTTCAACGCAGAATGTTCTTTTTGTATTCGACTTGTCGCAGATACTTATTTCTACACAATCCTTACATCAAAAGCATATTTCAGCAACATTTCTCCGAAACTTGTCGTAAACTCAAATCTTTGGTGGTAAAGATTATCCATCTGTGTGATAAACATTTGAGTACTAATTGCGGCCATTTTAACTTGATTAAAATGTGGAACTAGTTGTCATTCCTTTCTAAAGAAAACTTGCATCAATTCCTAAAGTGCGACTAGATATAATTTCGTCTTTATGTATTCGATATGCATTGCAATTCTTGAATTGCAGACTGCAAGACAGAACGTGTCGCACGGCAGATACGAAATTAATATTTAATATTTACCTTTCTTCAGGTCCCGGTCAGTGAAATCCAGACTCACTCTAGATTTCGTCTTTTAAATTCTTTCAATCTATTTGTTCCACGTTTTCTTGCGAATGATAACTTTTCTTTGGAGTGTGATTCTTCACGTTTCAATATGCCCCGTTGTGTCTTTTTACAGTAGAATTATCTTCTTGTACCTTTTCTTTTTTTGTACATTTCTTAAATCTTGGCACAAAAAAGCGAGTCGACACTACCTTTAAGGTATTGTTCAAAAGTTATGCCACACAGGGGATGCGTAAGAAGATTAATATTAAAGCCTCTTAGGCCTTATATCTCTCTGATGAACCAACTCCACAGCAGAGAATCAAGGAGAATATCAGACCCAAAAATTCGAGAATTCCAACTCCAATCGCCACACCGAAGACTATAATTCCTTGGTCTTTCAGAGCTCTTATCACTTTTTCCGTACAGCCCTACAAGAAGAAATATTTTTAATTTTTTACAGCTCTTACAAGTTATTTTTGCTTCCTCATAGGGAAGCATGTTTACAAAGTTAGGAGTTATTTTTCACAAAGTTCTTACAAGTCAATTTTTACAAAATAGCGAGTAATTTTTACGAGTTCTTACAAATATTTTACAAAGTTCTTACGAGTTATTTTTCACAAGGTTCTTACAAGTTATTTTTTTACAAAATAGCGACTAACTTTTACGAGTTGTTACAAATTTTGTACAAAGTTCTTACAAGTTATTTTTTACAAGTTTTAGCAAGTTTTCTTACATACTTTTATGAAAATAGAACAAGAGACTTGACTTATTATTAAGAGAGGTCAGAATAAATTACTCACATCTGAATAAATTTCAGGACTAATATAAGCTCCAAGGCTAGTTTTCAGTCCATCGCGACACGCCACGGAGTCTTTATTTTTGCAACAAGACTGTGGAATCTTGTATGTCTTAGCACTAGCCGACACTGCAAAGCTCAACTGATTATCTTTATTGAATCTGCTTGAAGACCAATCCGAAGGACCAGATGCTCCACAACATTCGTAGTTTGACTGAACAGTGTCCACAATGTCCGTTCGGTACTCTATTTTCCCGTACTCATTCTGAAAATCCAAATTACGCACATTAAAAACTGTATATAAAAAACTACATATCAAAAACAGTATTTCAAAAACTGTATTTCAAAAACTGCATTTCAAAAACTGCATTTCAAGAACAGCATTTCAAGAACAGCATTTCAAGAACTCCATATCAAGAACTACAAATCGATAAATAAACATTTCATTCTTACTTATTAAGAAATGAGAAAGAACAAAAAAGAAAAAAAGCAACACATTAAGAAATAAATATCAAGAATAATAAAAAAAGCATAAATATAAAAAAATGCAATATTAAAAAATTGTTTAAAATTGGAAAAGAGTTAAAGTTTCTTGGTCGAATAAAATCTGATTAGTATTTAAATATAAAAATGATCGGGAAGGAGAAAAAAGGAGTATTAAAATAGCGGAATGTAAAATGCAAGAAAAATCGAGCAAACTAATAAAATATAATTACTTTAACAGTTTCAGCGAAGGAATCCTTGACCAGTTCGTCTAAACGTTCTCTGTTTGCGTAGAGCCAAGCTCCAGCGGCAACTTGAGCAACAATCACAACCAGCATCAAGCTGAAGAAGGTGACCAGCATACATTGAGATTCTTTGAAAGCTCCACAGCATCCCAGGAAAGACACTATGATTATCAAAATTCCGGCACCAAGAAGAACGTAAAGTCCCATACTGTAGTGTTGTTCCTGCTCTGAGAGAGATACCAAAAATGTTTTATCAGTCAACATCCAAGAGGCTAACACCACCACAGCCAATCCCACAGCCTGTAAAAAAATTGTACCGTTAATTTTATCCAAAAGAGTACAAAAACTGAATAAAAAAAAAATTGAAAGTACTAAAAATGAGAATAATAATTAGAGTGCACTAATTGTTAATAAAAAAATATAAAGTAGTGAAAATAATAATCATAATAATCAAAGTACATCAATTTTAAATAAGAAAATATAAAGTACTGTAAATAATAATTATAATCAAAGTACATCAATTTTAAATAAAAAATATAAAGTACCGTAAATAATAATTATAATCAAAGTACATCAATTTTAAATAAAAAATATAAAGTACTGTAAATAACAATAATAATCAAAGTACATCAATTTTGTATTTAATAAATACAATTCAATTTCGAGTCGATTTTTACTTGTATTAATTATTATTATTCAATTATTGAATTTTATTAAAAGAGATTACAAATAATTCGCTAAAAATAAAAATAATGAAATAAATAATTTAATTTCAAGAAATTTATTCTATAGGAAAAAAATACATTCTGTAGAAAAAAATACATTTTGTAGAAAAAAATACATTTTGTAGAAAAAAATACATTTTGTAGAAAAAAAATAAATTCTATAGAAAAAAATACGTTCTATAGAAAAAATACATTTTATAGAAAGAAAATCAATTTTATAGAAAAAAAAGTTGTTAAAGTCCTTTTGTAGCTTTACTATAAATTATTTTAAAAAAAGAGTCAATTATATTAAATTCTGCAGATCTTCAAATTCATTATATTAAATTCTACGTATCTTCAAATAAATAATATTGAATTCGATTCATCTTTAAATTAATTATAGTAAATTCTACGCATCTTCAAATGAATAATATTAAATTTGTTGCATCTTTAAATTAATTATATTAAATTCTACGCATCTACAAATTATTTATATTAAATTCTACGCATCTTAAAATTAATTATATTAATCTCTACGCATCTTAAAATTAATTATATTAAATTCTACGCATCTTCAAATTATATTAAATTCTCTGCACCTTTAAACTTTCATGAATTAATTCTAATCCTTTTTTCAGAATTTCAAATTTTGTTTCCGCTTTCTTTTTTTTTTAATTCAACATAAAAAACTATTATTATTATTCATTCTGAGCGCTCTAAAACGACTTTTATGCGAGAAAAAACTCTGTTGCAAAAAAATATTCGAGAAAAATGCAACAATAATATGGCAAGCTTGAAAAATGATACTCTTAAGGCCCTGACCTTATTAAGGCGTGCACTGCCCATTGTTATGAACATGTATGCATTACGTTAAATGCAACAGGATTTTCAGATTCAGGTTTAAATTTCAGTTGACTCGACACTTTACAGTAAGTTAACTCTTTCTTCTTTTGCGTCAGTTCAACTCAACTTGAATAAAAACTCTGCTTTATTTCAAATATAACGCTTATGATAGAAAATAATTAAATAATAGATAACTAAAAATAAATAAATAATTATTATAAATAATATTTATTGATATATTGAGTTTCTACAAGTGATGTCCTTTTTGTTCGTTTTAAATAATTTTAATATAAATAATAATTATTATTATGTATTTTTTTATTTTATTATATCCCTTTCGGGTTTTTTAAAACGTAAGCCCCACAGTTCTTATTATTATTATTATTATGTAATTTAATTATTATTAAATTAATTAAATAACTAAAAATTTGAACTAAAATTATGTTTTATACTTTTGTAAATAATATTTTTTTCAAATTATGCAATAATTCGCATAGAAGATGAAATAATGAAAGAGTAAAAATAACGAAAGAACGAAAACATACAAAATCGAATAGAATCTTCGTTTAATGATTTTTGAACTGTTATTGTTAATCACTGCGGGGCGAATTGTAAAACACCCCAGAGTGAACAAAAATGTATTAAATTTTCTAGCTGAAAAAAAACAAAAATTTCACGATTTTTCTTGCAGTATTTTTACGAATTTTTATTTTTATTTTATTTTTATTAAATCAGACTGAAATTTAATTAATTCTGATTGGAATTTATTTATTTAATCAAATTTGACTGAAGTTTATTTAATTATATCCGACTGAAAATTATTTAACTAAATCTGATGGAAATGTATTAAAACAATTCTGATTGAAATGTATTGAAATAATTCTGATTGAAACTAATTAAAATAATTTTAATTGAAATATATTAAAATAATTTTAATTGAAATGTATTAAAATAATTCTTACTGAAATGTATTAAAACACTTCTGATTAATTTAACTAATTAAATTTTAATAAATATTTAAATCGTAAATTTGTTTACGAATTTGTTGCAACTAATTAAATTTTAATAAATATTTAAATCGTTGCAACTAATTAAATTTTAATAAATATTTAAATCGTAAATTTGTTTATTAAACAATTGTTTCTCATATTAAATAATGTTTTACTGTGTCTGCGAATAGAAAATAAATATATATATATAAAAAAAAATGTGAATAATTAGTGTAGCAAATATGATTCATGTGGTTCGTGGAAAGTTTGTTGGTTGCATGGGGTAAAAAATATGTTCTTTCACAACAACTTTTGAGTTGGGAATATTAAAGCCTACAATTTTATTGCACCCTTATAGGCGTATACTGGAGCATATTCTCCAAGGTGGTTCAATAAAAGCTACATAATTATTTGCGGACCCCATTGCGTATTCCCTCAGAAACAGGTGGACAGCACAACTCATTATTTAACTCACAACTGGTTCAATATTATTTCTAGAGGGGCAAGTTTCATACTTTTCACTCCATGCGATATTTCACGACATTTATTCACTTACTGATGCATTATCAGAGACTTAAAATTAATTTTTAGATCCATTAATAACAAATTAATGAACGCTTTAAGAAAATATTTAGAAAATTAATAAAAAAACTTATTAAATTAGAAACTTAATAAAAATGGTTCCTCTCTAGGTTGTTCTTATTAATTTAATAAAAAAAATCTTTTTTTATTTATTTAATAAAAAAAGAATCAGGAATTTAATAAGGAGCTTAATAAATTAATTAGAAATTGAATAAATAACTTAATAAATTTTTTAAAATCGTTCTTTAAAACCGTTTTTAATATCCGAAGGTTTTTTTACATGCTAATTTAGCAACAAACATTGTTTAGAAACAAACATATTTTAGAAACAAAAATATTTTAGAAACAAAAATAAGTATTTTAGAAACAGGAAGTAGATTTTAGCGGCATTTCTTTTTACAAAAGTATTCTTTCTTTCACGAAATTTGAATCAGCGAAAATTGAATCGAGTTCAATAACCATCTCTTTTTATAAATAATCACATATTCGACAATTTTTTTGTGTTAAATTCAGCTAATAATTAGTTTTTCCTGATTAAAATTCGATCATTATAGAGTAATTCAAATAATCAAAAAGTCTTTTTTATTATTTAAAAATTTTCATCTTTCAATTTTTCCATTTTTTAATTATAAAAAGGAATTAAAATAATCAAAAAGTCATTTTTTAAATTCCTAGTTTAAAAATGTACTTTAATACTCTTTTTTGAGTCCAAGTATTTCTTACATTGTTAGACATTCCTCATGAGGAATGATTGTACCTGCAGGTCAAATCTTTTTTAAAAAATGCCTTTTCAAAATTTTCGTTTTAAGAATTTGCCTTTTCTTGTTCTTTTTTTCTGAAAAATTGTTCGTTTCTTATCGATGTCATCTTTCCATCATTGAGAACAAAATTTAGTGCCCGTTTTACATTATTTCATCTCGAAAGTTGAAAGAATGTTAAATCAGTGTTTAGGACGTGACTATTGTTAAACCGTTACTTTCTGGCATGCATTTATATTGAGTATTGCATTCACAGGTATAGACATTTGCCGCTTGTCACGCATTTGCATTAGAGACAACTGGAAAACTCATGACATTCATGCATTTACGGTTTTCCTTATTTTACACTTGTCAGATTTTACAGGTCAATCCAGTCATTTTTTTTCTTCCCATTATCTATTTTTCTAAAAAAAAACAACGAATCAATACAATTTTGGAGCAGAATCTTTGAACTATGAATTTGGAACGGTTTATTAAAAATAAAAGTTTAGTAAAGGAAGTGAAAAGAAAAAGGGAACAAAAAAAGAATAAGAAAGAAAACACTAGAAAAAGAATAAGAAAAAACACTAAAAAATAACAAGAAAGAATAAAAAACAAACACTGAAAAATAACACAAAAAAAACACTAAAAAAAGAATAAGAAACAAACACTGAAAAATAACAAAAAAAAAAATACTAAAAAAGAATAAGAAACAAACACTGAAAAATAACAACAACAAAAAAACACTAAAAAAAAGAATAAGAAACAAACACTGAAAAAGAACAAAAAAAAATACTAAAAAAAGAATAAGAAAAAAACACTAAAACAGAACAACAAATAATAAGAAACAAACGCTAAAAAAAAAATAAGAAAAAATACTAAAAAAAGAACAAAAAAGAATATGAAACAATCACTAAAAAAAAGAACAAAAAAGAATTAAAAAAAGCACCAAAAAAGCACTAAAAAAACTAAATTGTGTAAAAGTACACTAATTGATTAAATATTAAATCTTTTTAATTTATCAAAAAATAGAATCACACTGATTTGAGACAATTTTGAGAAATTAATTTCAAATTTGTCATGTCAACAAAAAAATTATAAAAATAAAGAACTTTTTTTATTCAAATACTTTTGTTCAAGTATTTTAATGAGAGGTAATTAAAAGGGTAATTAGAAGGGTAATTAAAAGGGCAATTAAAAA
The DNA here is from genome assembly GCA_011057455.1 of Ganaspis sp. Gsp50. Classification (NCBI taxonomy): domain Eukaryota; kingdom Metazoa; phylum Arthropoda; class Insecta; order Hymenoptera; family Figitidae; genus Ganaspis; species Ganaspis sp. Gsp50. The sequence goes on from WNHD01000317.1 coordinate 44,736, forward strand.
TAATAATAGAAATTAAATTATTATTTTAATTCTTCTAAATAAATTGAATATAATTACACATGTTAAAATAAACTAGAAACGTTAAACAAGAGAGATAAAATTGATAAAATTAAAATTTTAAAAGTTCACATATTACAATAAGCTAAAATAATTTTTTTCGCAGATGAAATGAATTCATTTAAAAATTATTCATCAAGTGTTATTCTAACGTATTATCAAATTATAAATGCTGTAAAGTTCAAGGCAAGAGAATTGCGATAATAAATTCAGATAACTCTCAATTTACTATTGGGATTGAATAAATTTGCACAAAGTGTCAATATGGTTTTATTTTAAATCAACGATTCATTTTCCGTTCATTAATAAACAAACATTTTTATTTTCTTGGGAGTAACGTTTCTATTAATATACTTGTACATGAAAAGGGCATTTATAAAAAGAAATTGACCCTAATTAAATTACTTAATAAAAATGTTCTATTTTTATATTTTACTAACGTCTGTTGAATTTAACGTGTCCCACTTCGTTATTTAATTAAAGTTCCGGTTAAATTAGAATCTCTTAGGGATTTATTATCACGTAATAACAAAAAACAATACGACAGGCATACAAAAACATACAAAAATAATTTTATTTTAAATCTATTTATTTATTCATATATTTATTTATCCATTTATTTATTCATTCATTTATTTGTTAATTCATTTATTTGTTTATTCATTTAATTATCTATTTATTCATTCATTCATTTATTCATTCGTTTATTTATTTGTTTATTTATTCATTCATTTATTTATTTAATAGTACAATAAAATTAATTTGTTAAATTTAAAAAAACTAATTTATTAAAATAAAAAAGATACACAAAACAATAAATTGGTTTTGATTACAAGAGAATTTGAATGTTGTTAATTTGAATTTTTATTTATTTATTATTTTTATTTATCTCAGACTAAGTGAATACCAGAAGTTAATAGAATATTGGACCAGTGCCAAGAATTTAAATGATTTGTATGTCCCTGAACATGACTTTCTTCTTTATGTTAAAAATACAAAAAATTTGAGACAAAATTGAAATTAATACGGAAATTACAAATTTGTCAACAACAAAAAATAATCATTTACTTGGAGCTTTCGCTAACATTCTCAAGGTTTTAAAATCGTGTAGGAAGTAAGCTGGTAGGCTGTAAATGCATTTTCGCAATATGACTGACAAGATAAATTAAACTACATTTTATCGTGATAAAAACCTCAGCTTATGATTTTCTGGTTTTGATCATCTTCAACACCATCGTCTTTAATTAACCATCTGTTCATAGTTACAGCAAGAAAAAATATAATAGAAAAAGTATCTTTGGCATTGAAGATCAAAATTTGAAAAACAAGAAAAATTAGAAAGTGTGTTTGAAATGAAATTATTTTGTAGAAATATTATTGTTTGGAACATTTTTTTCGTTTACGAAAATCTAAAATGCAAATTTGTGTTTATTTAATCGCTATTCTAGTATTTAAGTACCAAATTTGTAAAAAGATAATGCAAAATAGAATAATTTAAAGTTGTGAATGAATATTTTAAAAATTCAGAAACAAAAAAAATTTATTTTTCATTTCTCGAAAACGAAAAAAACCGCTAGGATGAAGGTAAAATAAAAAAAATAAAATAAGAAAAAAAAATAAAATAAAAAAAACGTTGCGAACTTCAGCGTCATTAAATAAATAATAAAAATCTATAAAAGCATAAAATAAAAATAAATAATGACCATCTTTACGATTGTAAAAATACTTGAAAACTAAAAATTGCATTAATTTTGTATTTACGATTTTACTGTTTTAAATTCAGGACTAGTTTTCAACAAACAAACTACCTTAATTATTATTAAAATGATTAAAAACTTTAAATTTTATTTTATTCCACAAATTAACGGAAAAATTCTTTCTTAAGATACAAATAATTCCAGTTACTCCAAAAAGATTACGAATCAAGAAATTTTTCTTTTCATTCTTCAAATCGATGGTTTTATTCTTCTGATAAATATTTTTGTTTTTAATAGAAATGTTTTTGTTTGAATTATAAAAATGTTTTATTTCTTTTCTTAAAGGCGATGCATCTTGATTCTTCTCATGCTGAAACTTTTGCATGCGACTATACATCTTTAAGTTGAGTTCGTCGACCACGTCCTTATTTGACCCGTCAGTTTGATTATCGTCAATTCCATATACAAGCCTACATCGTACTCCTACGACAGGGGGAAAAAATGGCATTCTCACTTTCACACGTTGAGATAAAAATTAGTTGACAGTAATTGAGATCAATTATCATCATTACTCATTGCTCTACGTGCAAGGCGTTTTTTCACATTTTCTTTTTCTCTGAAAAAAAGACGTATAAAAGAAAAAAAGGTAAAATGCTTTCTCTTCCTCATAAATTTATTGATCGTGCCACAAGGTAGAAAAATACGAATCAATGTGCATTTTAGATCACCTTCCCAACAAAATCTGATTACCCTTCTTCCCAACTTTCTCCGACAATGAAAAGCCTTTCTTCTGCGCTTTGTGCAGAATATGCACTTCTCTTGTTTATGGTCGGATTATTTAATTTGGGATTATGGAATTGAGATTCTTGAATTATAATCGCATTAAATTATAATCGTATTAAATTATAATCGTATTAAATTATAATCGTATTAAATTATAATTGTATTGAATTTTAATTACATTAAATTATAATTGCATTAAATTATAATCGTATTAAATTATAATCTCATTCAATTGTAATTGCATTAAATTATTTAGTTATTTATTAATACATTTACGGGCAACAAAAAAAGCCCATCCGTACTAAAGTACTGACAATAAAAAAATAGAAAAATATCCAATAATAAGAGTAAGTGTCTACAAATTGAAAGCACGTAAATTAATTGAAAATCCGTGTAAAGTGACAAAGAAAATCAATCTTGTCATAAACGTTATTTGCACATTTGCAAATTCTTGTTATTGTAGAATTATTTGCGTAAATAGTTCTGTTGATTGTAATTTAATTAATAAATTTGTTATTTAATAAGTTTGCAATGTAATGAGATTATTTATTTATTTATTTATTATAATTTAATTAAATTTAATATTTAATTCAAAACGATTCAAATTCAAAAAGGTCCAAATGAATTAAAATTCAAAAAGGTCCAAAAGAATTAAAATTCAAAAAGATCCAAAAGAATTAAAATTCAAAAAGATCCAAAAGAATTAAAATTCAAAAACAATCAATAGAATTCAAATTCAAAAAGCTTCAAAAGAATTAAAATTCAAAAAGATCCAAAAGAATTCAAATTCAAAAAGAATCAAAAGAATTAAAATTCAAAAAGATCCAAAAGAATTCAAATTCAAAAAGAATCAAAAGAATTAAAATTCAAAAAGATCCAAAAGAATTTTAAATTCAAAAAAAGAAAGATTATAATTTAATGAATTTTTGGCTTTAGAAACATTTAAATAAAATACCAAAAATAAGAATAAATTGAGTTTACCAAAATACTAAATCTTGATTTTGAAATCTTGATTGTCTTAAGTAATGTTAGATAATAATAGCCAGATATTAAAAGACATGGAAAATAATCTATATCTAAATCAAGTGTCTTCGAATTGTCTAAAGATATTTTTAGAAGTAAACGAAGGTGATTTCAACCTCAAGAATAAATTTAAACGAACTTGATTGATTGGCAAAGAAGAGATAAAATACAATAATGACCTACATATTCTTTAAGAGGTACATCGGATATTACAAGAAAGATATAAAATAAATAAAACGCAAATTGCGTTGATTTAAAAGACGAGTGGGAAAGAGTAAATCAATACAGCTACGCGTCTACCGGATTTACGTTTCTAAGAGTAAAGCTTTAACACTCCTAACTTTTCTTCCTTTTTAAAATACCACACACAGATTTTCTTCCCTTCATAAATCCGTGTAACTAAAACGCAAAATCAATCCTCAAGTCCTTTATTCTCATTCCCCAGGATCATGAGAATTAAATCAGTAAATTAATCAATTTAGTAAATTACTTCAGAAATGTTTTAAAACGCAGTGACATTCTCGTGTAAATATAAATTTTCTTGTAATGACATGTAAATTATGTAGTCAAGGAATAATTTTTTTGTTCAACCTGCTTCCTTTTTCGCATTCCTTTTTGCTGTCTAAGCATTCTGGTAATTATAAACTCTAATTGCGATGGAAGAATGAACCTTAATCTCTTTACGTGTTTTCGCATGTTATGAGGTCTTTGACCTCACCTTTCGACTTGAAGGATATTTAAGGATTAAAAGCCAGTGAATACGCTTTTATGTACGAATTTATATTTACAAACATTATTCTGATTTGAAAAAGAATGCTAGAATTCGAAACAATCGTTACAAAAATAATTGTAGTTGTTGCAATAATTATAATCATTACAATTATTGCAATAATTATAATCATTATAATTGTTGCAATAATTATAATCATTACAATTGTTGCAATAATTATAATCATTACAATTGTTGCAATAATTATAATCATTACAATTGTTGCAATAATTATAATCATTCCAATCATGATAATCAAAACTATAATCGCAATTAGAATCACGAAAAGAAAAATCAAAATTTGTAAAGATTGACAAGTTGGAAATAATATTATTTTAGAATACGGTTTTAAAATACTTTAAAACAGACAAAAAATATGATTATAAATACAAAAAATTATTTTTCTTTTCAATGGAGCCAATTGATTTAAATCAAGCCTTTCATTCAACCCTTGAAGACAAAACGATTCAAAAAAATATGAATATAAAGTTCTAAACGTTCAAATAAACGAAAATGTTTCAATAATACTTTCTTTAAATTCAAATTCGTTTAAAAATTTTACTTTTCTTAAAAAGTTGGACCTAAAATGGTATTTGATTGTACCTTAAATATTCATTGTTTGATATTTCAATTTTTGTTTTTTTGCTATTTTTCTTGTAACTTTTTAAAAAAACTGGAATAAAATAGACTGTTGCAATAAAAAATAATCACCGAGTAGTTTTTAAATTCATAATTTGATATTCCTTTTGTATTCAATTTTTTTAGATTTATGAAATAATGTTTCAGAGGAATGAAATAATGTTTCAGAGGAATAAAATTCCTCAAAGAGGAAGAGAAAACCTTAAAAGAGGAATTCCCGCCTAGAGAATAAACCTTCCGTTAATTTGTATCAAAACAAATTCTAAATTTATGCACAGGAGATTGCGCCGGAAGTTCTTCCTGAGTCGAAAGACAGGGATTATGTATAAATAAACTGAAAAATTTAACTACTTCAATAAAACTTGTCGTGTTCTGCATCTTGTGGTGATGCATTCCCGTGAGATCATCTAAGCGAAAATATTTCTGATTTCATTATTGTAGTATTTTTAGTATAAGGTTCTGATGTTGAATATTTCCTTGTATGACAAAAGGAGAAAACAAATCTACAACTAAAATTTACAAATCAACGCTAGAATGTTGATTTTTCTTTAAAACAGTAAAATGCTCTTTCGAAGCTTTAAGGATTTACGAAGATTTTTATACCTAAAACTGAAATCGATAGGGCTAGACAACTATAAGTATATTATCACATGTACAGCTAATCTTAGAATCGAATTTCAACATGAGCAGCACGTGCGCATAGGAAAGATCTTTCAGCATTTTAGTACTCCCTTTCAACATTCAACAAAACAAGACTAGAATCCTGAACGCGATGAGAATTTCACACTTAGCACACAATTGAAACTCTGTATTCTTCCCATTAGTTTCTTAAGGAGCTTTTAAAAGCCGATTCACATTTCCTTGATTAATACATTTTTAATATACTAATAAAATAATTATGTTAATTGGTGACAAAAAAGAACGCTAATAAATAGTAAATAACGTCAATTAATAATGTTAATAAATTATATTATGTTTAGGAATTATGGTCATTTACTTTCGGTCCTTGTCTTTCGTTTTTTAATTTGTATTTAGATTTTTAGTTATTACTTCTAAATTGTGCGCTTCGTCAGTTTTACATTTTTTGTTATACAATAATTTTAAGAAACTTCAGTATACTGAAATAAAAATAAAGAAATGAAAAAGAAGAAATGAAAGAAAATAAAAATAAATATAAAAATAAACTAAAAAATAAATAAAAATAAATAACTAAAAATAAAAAATAAAGATAAAGAACTAAAAATAAGAAATAAAGATAAAGAACTAAAAATAAAGAAATAAAAATAAATAAAATACTATAAGAAAATTGAATCATTAGAATGTTAATAAACGAAAGGGCAAGTTCTATTAAAAAATGATCAATAAAATTCTAGGCGTTTAAATCTAAGAACAGTCCGTTCTTTGTGATGGGTAAGCAGATGTTTTCTCACTTTGAGGAATTGAGATATGCAACAAGAACACGAGAACAATATAACTTTATATATCCGCAAATTCCAAATATTGTAAACACTTCGGATAACGGATGTTTCTACACGCTTGTGATGAAATTTCCTAAATGCAAAAGTCCCCAAAAATAAATAGAGTAATAAAAACAAGTTTTTGTCGCCGCTATATTGAAACTGATTAACTTTCATGGGTTTATGGCAATTAAAGTTCTAAGTTTAACACCCCATTGTGTATGATTTTTGCTCCTGAAAAACAAAATTCCAAAAAAGAAAATATTAAGTAACACGTTCGGAATTCAGAATATTAAAAATCATGTTATAGAGATAAACAGAAGAAACAACAATAGAATTTATAGAATAGTGTCAAACAAATGACAGAAAACAAAAACACATACTGAATAAAAATATAACTTTTCGTTAATTTCATTTGAACTAAATTGAAAATTGTGGTTAGCATTCTACAGATGTAATAAAAACAAAATATAAATCTGGCTTACAGGAAGGGCGGAAATAAACTTACCCAGAATATGAGATTCACGAATACGAGAATATATTTTATCATCCCGTAACACTCAGTTATAGCCATTTTGATACGAATTGAGATTTAGCTAGTTGTTGACAGAACTTGTAGAGAATAAATTTACCGGCTTTCTGGAGATAATTAAAAAGAGCGTTTAGCTTGAAAAAGTAAACACAACAACACCACACAACGGTTTACAAAAGACTATGCTATGCTCACAAAACGACTGTCCGTTTCCTGAATTTCCACACAGAGAGGGGATAAACTGTTATTTCCATCTTTCTCGAGGAAATGTAAAAATACACCATAAAAATGTTGATAATTTTTCACAGTCGACTCTTGAAACTCTTTGTAAACTATTCATTATTAAAATTTTTAGCTAGTTGCTTTAATAAAACAATGTTTTCGAATTTGTTAAATGATTCAATTCAAAATAAATGACAGATTGACAGCTGAAAACCAGGGCTCGGAACTATCAGTTAGCGTATTACTATAACATTTCTTACGTTCCTTGGATTCGTAAATTGCGCACAAATATTCAAATTTATAAATTACAAAAAAATGAAGATTTTCGAAACTGCAATGTACTTTTTCTATTTGTCGTCAAATAGAATTTATTCATTTAACTGCCTGATGAAAGTAATTTAAATTATTTCATAAAATATAAAGAAAATTGAACACTTTTAGTGTAAAACGTATTTTACGTAATTCACTATTTAAAAGTTATGTTGCGTTCACAGCTTTCGCATGTTGTACGTGATTGGTCGGATCTAAAAGAAAAGTTGAATTTGTTATTCAAATTCACCAATCTTATTTTTGCTTTGCTCTGACTAAAAACAGCTGTGAATGTAGCTTTACTTATAATATTCTTTTACCTTCCCAACCTTGACCTGAGCATCGTTTATATATTTTCTTGAATTTTTATTCCAAATTTATAAGTGTATAAAAGAAAACTAATGTAAATAAAACATATAAATCATGCAAAATGAAAAATCTCTGCCTTTAAAAGACATTATACTAATAATTATATTTTAACAATGGATAATTAATTTTTATTTAAAAATTTGCAAACTCCAAGTTCCAAGACTCACCGCAAGAGACTTTCGCAAATTTAACCACGTGGTTTTACAAGCGCATGCGCGCCACGTGCTTTGAAACATAACCTCTCAAATTTGTGCTCCAAGTCTTGCAAATCCTTCATAATTATTGTTTAAAAACTATACTTCTCATTTACTTTAACTCAAGCATTGTCATTGTTCGTAACTTGCAAACGTGGAATGCATAGAAAACAATACGTATCCTTATAATGTGAAATTGAAGAGGGGATTCTTATAATAATTTCTACCGGGAGTTGGAGCATATTCAGCTACGCGGCCTCATTTGATTAGAGTCGGGTTCGAGACGCCGTCTTTCGCGGAAGGTACCTTCCGCGATTTGACTCCCGCAACGTGGTCGTGGATTATCAATATTATCAAAACAAATGTGAATAGTGTGTGACTTGTGACTGCAACTTCGTTCCGAAAAATCGAGCTCCGGGTTTTTACTCCCACATTTCGAATCACGTAACATCAACCTGTCCATATCTTCTTATCTACATCCGCAAAATGGTTATCAGGCTATTAACACCCCAGTCATATAATCAAATTTAAGAATTGCAACGTGCATGTTTGAGCTGTACCCTTTTGTACACTTTTGGACAGTTTTTTGAATATATTTTTTCTGAGATCTGCGAGGAGATTAAGTTGAAATCATGAATGTTGACGATTATGAGAGTTTACCTACGTCATCTGTAGGAGTTCATATGACTGCGGGTGCCTTCGCCGGGATCATGGAACATTCTGTCATGTACCCCCTTGACAGTGTCAAGGTAAAATTTTCTCTTCTGTCAGGATCAGTCTTTACATAACCTCTTGAAGAGACCGCAGGTTCTCATGCGCTTTCCTTTCTACTTTTTTAATCGTCATGATAAAAATTGCGTCACGATGATTGTATGATTGTGAATTCTTTATCATTCTTTAGAATCATTGTCAAATAGAATTGTAAGCCGTCATTGTTGATAGATTGTAATTGAAAAATTGTTTCTCCGTTCGGAGAAATCTCAACCACGAGGCTGAGAAAATATCAGCGTTAAGAGTAGTAAACAAGTACAAATTAAAGTTTAGCAATTCATAATTGAAATAATATTCGCATATTTATTAGTATTTTAATTACTTTTTCATTAGTATTTTTAAAATACAGAACTACTTTTTTAACGAGTTAAGAAATTGTTATTGACATTTTTTAGAGTAAAATGAATTGATTTTGAAAACTAAATTTTTTCTTCAGTTTATAATGTGCTTTTATTTCAGTTCGTATACACTATTTTTGGTTGAGTGTACTTTATTTTCAATGTCTATAGTATAATTTAACCACGAAGAGTTCAATTGCATTTTAATTTACAAGCTACATAATTTTACTTTTAAAAAAGTCGATATCATTACGTTGTTTGGTATTTTAGGTTATAGACGTGGCCTACTTAAAAGCATAAGGAAAAGCGAAAGCAATTCCAGCAGCAATCCTTCGTGAATAAATTAATTTCTTGTATACCTGTGATTGAAACACTCATTGAAGATCAAATTTATAAATGATAGTTTACAATATGTACTAGATTTCTTAAAACCTATTTGAAAATATTGCGCTTTACAATTCTTGCAAAATTATTAATGCAAATAATTCACCTAATTTGAATTTAAAATAAGTTTTCTTACAATGTTGAATGTTGGGAGCTCTTTTTTAAGTTTACGCAGAAATTGTATCGAAACTACAACAGTAGTATCGAAACTATTTATTTTGCAAAAAAAAAAAAATTTGAATACTGAAAACTAGTCGCAAAAATTTGTTTTTACAATAGATTCAAATGTTAATTTATTTTAATAAAAATGTACTTTTTCAGTCCTCAAGAACGAATTTTTAATTTCTAGAATCGAATTATTGGTACAAAAAACTACATTTTTATTTTATCGTTTCTTTAACTTTGGAAAAGCGTTGAAATAAATACGCAGAAGTAAATATAGAATATTATTAATGATTAATAAAAATACGTAAATACGCCTAATTGTTTATTGATATTTATATTTTTACATATAGTTGAATTACATATAGATTGAATAAAATTCACTTTGCGTTCTCAGAATATTATGTTCATTTATGATTCATTATTTTTACCCTTCTTCTAAACATAGTATCGATAACAATAATTGGAGCTGCGTCCTTGTTTATTCGATCATTTCTTCTTATTTCTAAAATACGGTTATCAACTCTTTTATTGCGCAAGCTGCGGTAAGAAGAATTCGAAGGAAGCAAATTGTATGAAATTACAAAAACAGTTTTATTAGATGTGAATAATAATGGGAATAAAAATTTAAATTTCAAAACTCATACTTGATTTTTAAAAAAAAGTGCAATATATGCTTAATACTTTTTGTTCCTTAATTATATATTATGTAACCTGTCTCGCGTAGCAAATTCTATTTTTGATTCTCTTTTCTAGTCACAACCATTGCTTCTGTTAACTCATTAATATAGAGTCTATTTAAATTTTTAATTTGTAACTTGTACTGAAACTTGAAACCTACTTGAAATAAAAGATGATACAGTTTTTTTTTTAAAAAAGAAAAAATTATATTCAGTCTATTACTTGCTTTGAATAATATCTTGTCTAGAAATTTGATTTTTTTCATTGATCATTGAATTTTGCGTCCACTTTCGTAGAAAAATTTTCAATTATTTTTAATGCCAGAATTAAATGATTCACTGCACGTCATAAAGTTTCTGCAAGTCACGAAATAGACGTATTTTTTTATCCTCTTTTTTTTTCTGAAGTCAACTAAATCATGTTGGATTACGTAAAGGCAAATTTTCAATTTTTAAAAACGAGCATTTTTAACGACTTTTTTAGAAACTGCAAATTTTTACTTTGACATTGCAAATTTTTGGATGAGCAATTTATTCATTTTTCGTTTCCTTCAAATGTTTCGATGAATTTCGTATTCGAAGAAAGGTTTATTTTAAGTTAACTTTGAAATGATGGATTTATTAATTAAAAGACCGATATTTTCATCTTTTAATTAATTTTAATTAAAAGATTTTAATTTATTAGTTAGTGATGAGTGTAATTGATTGGTTTTTTTCCATTTTTTAGACAAGGATGCAGGCAATAACACCTGGACCTGGCGGAGGTGGAGGAGGAGGCGGAAGCATTTCTATAGTCCTGAGCAGGATGATGCGACAAGAAGGAGTTTTCAGGCCATTTAGAGGGATAGGTGTCATGGTAGCTGGTGCAGGACCTGCTCACGCTCTTTATTTTTCCTGTTACGAATTCCTGAAAAACTCAATGCTCACCTACAATGTAACAAGTCAATTTAATCCCCTTATTTACGGAACTGCAGGTTGCGTTGCAACTTTTATCCACGACGCAGTCATGAATCCGGCTGAAGGTTTATATAAAAAATTTCTTAAAAACCTACCCGAAACGTTCAAAAAAACATCATTTTCATTTTCAATATTTTCTAATTTAAATTCGTCATGTTACTTTAAAACAAAATAATTCTCTTTACTATAATTAATACAATAATTTAATCAATTTACTATAATTCTAATAACTCTTTTTTGCTTTCTGTTCCAAATTCATAAAATTTGACATTCATGAACAGAAAAAATGTTTTTTAAATGAAGATTCAGATTGTTAGTAAAATTAGATTATTGTATTTTTTCTGTTAATTTATTGGATTTTTATTAGCATATTGTTTTTATTAATATATTGTTTTTCATTAATATATTGGTTGTATGAAAAACATATTTTTGATGTGATACATTTTTATTGTAAAACAATTGTGCATTGTTTTGTGTTCTCTAGAATTTAATTATTATTAACAGAACGATAACAGTAGTTGTTGTATATAATAAATTGACCTAAATCTCAGTAATTAGTGCTAATGATTTTTTTTCGTAATTTTCAGTTGTGAAGCAACGTCTTCAAATGTACAATTCACCATATCGAAGTATAATGAATTGTATTTTACACGTTTATAAAACAGAGGGGATCTTTGCCTTTTATCGAAGCTACACAACACAATTAACTATGAATGTGCCTCTTCAAAGTATCCACTTTATTGCTTACGAATTTTCTCAATCAATCACGAATCCAAAACATGAATATAATCCTCTTGCACATGTTTTTTCTGGTAAGTATTTTTCCTTATTTGTTTTTTATTTATTCGTGTCATCGTGAGTCGAGACAGTGATTCTAAATAAAAAAATCCATCATTGTTAATCTGCATAATTATGAGCTTTGTCTAAATTAAAATTTGAATCTAAATTTCGTCAAGTTAATATTTCAATATTTAATATTTTAATATTTATTTCATTTATTCACTTCAAAATGTATGGTCTCTCTCAATCTTTTACATGACAACCCATTCTTTAATAATTTAATATTTAATCAAATGTTAAATTAAATATAATTATTAAATTATATTATATTAAATTAAATTATAAAAATATAATTAAATATTCATTTGTTAAATTGATTTTGGGAAAATTTAAGTTTTTTAATTGACGTTTTCAAAATTTGTTTAAAAGCCAAAGACAAAGTAGATATAAGAAGAAAATGATAAGAATCGTTTCTCGAAATTCTATCTTTAAAATTTATCATAAAACTGAAATTTTCTTTTTTGAGGAAACTTTTTTTGCAGAATCAAAAATAGTAAATTCGAGTAATTGAATCTTTGGAAGCGTGTTGTATTTTTTAAAAAAAATTTATTAACAGAGCCAGTGATGTTAAGCTTTTGATTTGAAATTGTAATTTTTAATTAATTGAATTTTAATAAATTAAACTCCAATTAATTGAATTAATTAATTGAATTATAATATAATTGAAATTGTTGTAATCGTTATTATTTTTAATTTATTTTTTAAAATATTAAATTATTTGATGAATGATTATTTTAAATAAAACCCTTTTTATGAATTATTAAAATAAAAATTACTTTTTTTAATAATATGCATTTGCGGTTTAGATAATTATCAATCCTGGTCTTTCTTATCTGTAGATAAAGTATTCGATGCTGCCAAATATTTTGAAAAAATCACTTTTCAATGTTTCCTTTGGTTGCCTTTTTTGCAACTTTTCTAAATTTGTACGATAATAAATTTAAAAAATAAAATAATAAATTAAATTTTTGGTCCCTAAGCCAATTTCTTTTGGCCTGTGAACCTTATTTGTTAATTATATAATTCCAGGTAATTTTATAAAGTCATTTACTAATTGTTTTCAAATTTTAAAGATATTTTTAAAAATAATGTATTTATAATTCCGTGTAGGTCCCTGGTATTAAATGATAATTTAAAATTAATTTTTCATATCAGAGTGTAAAATAGGTGATATTAGCTGACGGTAATCTAAAAAGTTAATATGAATCATTTGTTTTTAAATTATATTTGGAATAATAGCTATTAATCATTTCTTCATAGTTTATTATCGTCAGTTTATTTTTTCATTATTTTCATAAATTTTAAATTCATAAATTTCTTTTTAGTAATTTTCCTTCATTAATTTTAAATTAAAAACTAAGTTTACAATTTACAATTTTACAATAAAATTAAAGGTAATTGTAAAAGGTAACATTGTAAAAAGAATCTTAATTTTAAAAGAATCTTTATTCTTTTTACAATGTCAAATTTAGTGCTTAATTATGAAATAAGAATATTGAAGAAATAAGTTTTTGCATGATTCTCAAAAATATGCAACAAGCTCTTTGTTCTAAATTAATCGTTTGCTAAATAACTATTATACACTTATTGATTCACTTCTGTAATAGGTACGTGTTGTTCAAATAAATTGATTCCAAGTTATTACCGCTTTATGCTTAGAGCTCAGGATGTTTAGACAATGAATGCACTTTTCTAAATATGAACATTTGCAAATTATTTGTGTATATTTTCAACTTGCATTACTATTGTACTTGAGTGTATATTTATCAACTTAATACTTATTTAATCGTTATTCAATTCTAAGTAACGTAATAAAGCTTCGTCTATGAGGAAGCAAAAATAACTTTTAACTTAAACTTTTGCTAGTTTTGAAAGTTATAAATTCACTCTCCATGTTTTGTATTTTATGAAAATAAATTTATAATAATTAAAATAAATGAAAAAAATAATGAAATAATGAAAAAGAAATAATGAAAATAATGAAAAAAAAAAACAATAATGAAAACAAAATGAAAAATCACTAAGGAATAATAATAATATAGCAAATTTTATTTTTAGTTTTTGTGTTCAATAAATAAATAAATTAATTAATTTTGCGATTTTAGGTGCGATGGCTGGAGCAGCTTCAGCAGCAGCCACAACACCTTTAGATGTTTGTAAAACTGTTCTTAATACGCAACAAGGTGGTGTTCGTCCTCAAGGAATGGTAGAAGCTTTCAAAATGGTCTACAGGTTAAAAGGTTTTTCAGGTTATTTCCGCGGATTGAATGCTCGAATTCTTTCACAAATGCCCGGTGCTGCTATTTGTTGGTCGACGTAAGTAAAATTTAATTACTATTTTAACTACTATTTTAACGAGACTCCATGAATATTAAAAAAAAAAATATTTAAATGTTGAATCTGCAAATTTTCAAAATGCTTTCAATTTTGCCTGCCTCTTGTAGATACGCTCTTATCAATCCGCAAGAAATCTTATCTTTTATTTCAATAAAATTGTCATTGAAAAGATAGAGCGATATAGACATTTTTTTACATTAACTTCCAAATGAACGCATTTTTTACTCTTGAGTACTCTGTCAGGTTTTTTCAATTTCATTTGCATTTCTAATTTTATACTTTAAATGCTCTTTCACAATTTGCTATCAAAAATTTGACAAAATAGCAATTTTTTAATAATACTTCATTATCAACATTTCTGAAAGTCGAACAAAAATAAATGTTATTAAAATGATGAATTTATCACAAAAATAAATGTTATTACGAATCATTTGTTTTTAAAGTATATTTTGGGAGAAAGTTATTAATAATTTAGTTTAATTAGTTCATTAGTTTATCATTAACTTATTTCACATTAGTTCTATTTTTATTTAATTTATTTTCATTTTTTCAAGAGATTATTTATTATTAGTTTATTACTTATTAGTCTATAATCACTTTTCATTTAGTTTTAAATTAGTTGACAATATTCTTTTTTATTTCTTTGTAAGTTACATTTTTAGATTATAGAAAAGAAGTCAAACAATTTATTTAAAATTATTGCAGTTCATTATTAATAATCTAAAATTTATTTTCTGTGTGACAAGCTTCGGATAATATATTCATATATACGTATTTTTGCCTTTACGAGAAAAATTACATTTCAATAGATTCGTGAAGCTTTTATAACTTCCTGGCTTTGAAATTTTGTTTATTGTATTTTTTTAATTTGTAGCATTTGTTTATTTCTTCATGCTACATTTAATATTTTACCTCTCTTTCTGCCTTAAGTCTCTAAATAACGGATGCTATTTTTTAATTTTTTTAGTATTTTAATTGTAAAATAAAATGTAAAAATAAAATGTTAAGTAGTTGAAATTTATGGTTTTAAATTTATTTTGAATTTATCTTTTGAATTTAATTTAATTTTTGATTTAAGTTTGGAATTTAATTTTGAATTCAAGTTCTGAATTTAAGTTTTAATTTATTTTAAGTTTTGAATGTATATTTTAATAATGAAATTCTGGAAATTTTGCAGATATGAGTTCTTCAAATATGTGTTACAACGTAGTAAAGATAGTAAACGCACGACACCAGATTTAAATAAATTGGAAGATCCTTCCAGTATCTCGGGATCGTTTCAGCCTTCCAGTGGTAGAAGTAGTTTTCAGGGTACTGGGCTTTACTTTCCACAACAAACAACATCGCCAGTTTTGTTAGAGGTGACGAGGAGTTAGGTGTGTCCTCATTTTTGTTAAATATCTACTCAGTGAAACGAAATTTGATATATCAAAAGTTTATTATTGCTAAATATCATTTTGTTGATTGGATCGTTGTTACGATGATAAATAAGCACATGTATAGTTCTTGGATAGGTCAATGACTGGAGGTCATTATAGTGCCAAGTGCAGGTCGCTGGCTCAATTCAAAACGTTTTTTTTTGTATCCTCCACTACGTAGTACAAAACTTGTTTTTTTTAAAAAAAGAAAAAAGTAAATTATACCCTCGAGTAAATAATGCGATCGGAAATGTAAACAATACCCTCGAGTGAGTAATGCGATCGGAAATGTTGCGAACAATATCCACGAGAATTATTTATGAATATATATGACTGTTTAAGTCAATTGTAAATTGCTATGTGATTGAAAGATGCTAGGGACTTGTTGCAAAGTCGGTTAAAAAAGGAATCTTGTATAGTCGAAACTGGAAACAATAATTAAATACTAAGTCCGACTCTTTCAAGTTTCGTAATTAGATTTTAATAAATTAGAAAAGTTCGAGTTGTGTTTTAAACTTTCTACCCGGAATCTAAAATTATTCGATTATTCGTCTAATCGTGGGTGTTTAAATAATTTGGAGATTGAATCGAACGGTTGCAATTTATTAATTAGGTTTTATCAGTTATAATTTGTCAGTTTTATTGTATCAGTTGCATTGTATCAGTTACAATTTGTTGGTTACATCGTATCAGAATTTGTCAGTTTATCTTGTGAGTTACATACATATAATGTGAATTTACTTTATCTTTCCTTGAAAAATAGTCATCGTAACGGTAATAACAGCTGCCAGAAAAAAAATTCTAAGCACGTATTCTTTTTACATTTTAAAGTTATGTAAGCTTAGTTATTGCCAAGCATTACAGTATTTTTCTTTTGTTAGAACTCAACATTTATTTTTTAAAAGTTTTTGTACTTTTTCAAGTTTCATCGAGCCTTTAATCAATTTCAATTAACAATAAGAGAAAAGTCAACGGGAGGCTTGCAGTGTTTGTGAAAGCCAATGAGCCCTATTTGTCTTCGAATTGAAATGTTAGATACTGTTCTAAGAAATAAGTTTTCCGGCACCATATTTTTTAACTAATTTAATACTGCGACGTTTTACAATTCAGTTTTAGCTCATTTTAAATAACATTTCATTTACATATCGTTTATGTACTATCGTTCTATCTTATTTTAATTTTAGAAAGAAAGTTCTTTTTTATCAATTTTGCAATGAATTTTCGTCAGTTTACTTTTACTGTCAGATTGTCATTAAATTTACTGTCAATTATTCATTAATTTTTTGTGAATTGTTTAACTTTTTGTCAGTTATTCATGGATTTTTTGTCAATTTTTTTGTCAAATTGTTAAATTTTCTTTCAATTTTTTTAATTAAATTTTTTGTCGGTTTCTCTTTTTCAAGTTTCTTTTTGATACATAATGATGTGTAATTTTTTAAAAATAATTTAATCAATTTCTTTAACTTTCATGAATTAATTTTAATCTAAGATGGAAATTTAATTAATTAAATAAATGTTGCATGATTAATGAACTTGATTTATTAACTTGATTGATTAACTTGATTAATTAAGTACTTGGTTAATTGATTAGATACTCGATTTCAGGTACTTTGTTGATTAATTAATTAATTTTGTAAAAGTTTCTAAATTAAGTGGTTCACAATAATTTTAATATGCTTGAATCATCACTGTATTGCACAATATTGCTTCCTGTGGCTGTGATTATCGAGTCAAACACATTTGATGTTGACTTTAAAAGGAAGTAATATCATGTGAAAACTCTTTCATTCACGCCATACTTATTTATTGTTAATTTTTTTTATAATTATCAACAAGAAAGCGATACTTCCAATTATCTAACAACAATTGGCATCCCTAGATTTGATGTACGATTACGAATGGAAAGAAGTAAAACACAGCATCTTGCACCTTTGGCTTTAATATTTTATTATTTCTTTTGAAAGACGATCCTTGCATCTCTTTATAAATTTATTCGACTTTGAATTCTTCCTTTAAAGACTGGTGAATGACTTTATTAAGAGATACTCGATGTAGATTTAGACTAATGTGTAAATAGACTCTGGCTCCCATTAATATTACCAGTAAACTAAGAATGATATTGTTCTAGAGTGTAACAAAATTATTAATTATAATCGATAAATAGCATAAAATATTGAGTTAAAGAATTGTAAATAAACGATGCGATTATGAAGAATCACAAGTATTTTACTTTCCACTTTCCTTGCAAATCTTATTTTATAATTATCGTTATTTATTGCCAATTTGTAACAAATTTTAAATTTTAAAAAAGGGAATTTTCTTCCATAAAAAGGGGATTTTTAAATGAAGAAAAAAAAAGAATAAAACAGCAATATTCAAAAATTTTAAAAAAGTAATTTTCTATAGAATTTAAATTACTCAAGGTCATTATTTTAAAT
>WNHD01000318.1:0-34862 GCA_011057455.1 Ganaspis sp. Gsp50
TTTCTTTGCTCTATTAAAGAGCCTTCTTACTGTTTGCCTTAATCCTTCGAGTCGGGAGTTCCACCACTTGGCCCTCCCACTCAAGTCGGATCTTTTAGCGGGACAGTTTCTTTCATACGAGGAGATAATGGCCCTCTGCAGATAATCTACTGCTAGTTCTAGTTCTTCATCATTTCCGTACCTCGGTGGGAAGTAACCCAACGAGACCCGGAGATCCTCACAGTATGAGGCCCAATCGGTTCTCCTCGGATGCCTATCCCACTTTACTAGCTGTTTTAATGCTTCTATCCTGAATGTAATGGTTCTGTAGTCAGACATTGAGGTTTCGTTAGAAACTCTCCAGTCCAGCACAGTCCCCCAAACCGATTTAGAGCAGATTGCTAAATCCAACACTTCCCTCCTATTTGCGGTGGCAAATGTTGGTTCATTACATTGATTCAGTATGTCTAAATCCTTTTCTCACAGAGAGTCTAGGAGTTCCTCAAATACACGTAAAAGATACTAAAATATAAGCTAAATTTATGTTTTTAAATACTGTTGCCAAAACTTATATTCCAATATTACAAACTAACTCCGCTACTATGAGATTATGGATGTTAACCGAAAAGGGCGCCAGTTCGTTGGGACTCTACTGCGGGAAATCAAATCGAATATAGAAGATACTCGAAACTAGACCTAAGTATAATCCTTGAGTTCTCAACAAAAAGCTCAAAGAACGCAAGATCTTGACTCAAACTAAATTCGGGTTATTCAGTGCCGAATCACTGAAATAACCAATAAACTCAATCAACATAACGCGAAATCATAAGGGAGGGATTTCGGCAACGAACAACCGAGTTAAAAACTTCTGAAAAATCTGAAGCGAAATAAACTAAATTACGGATGGACGCACTTCAGATGTTTACTCGTAATTCTCAAGCCAGATGCTCAAAATCTCAATTAAAAGAATCTCATAGCAGAGGAAATACTCGGCTCTCAGTAGTGTAAAGAAGAAAGGGGTGGGTCAAAGAAAAAGGGGTCATCTATCATAATAGAAACACAAAATTAAGTTCAAAGATTAATAAATATTTAACATTTATTCAATAAAATATTCAAGCAGAATTAATTCATTTTACAAATAATAGCCTCATTAATACGATAGTTAAAATATGATCGTCTCATTATTAACAAAGTGATTTAATTTCACAAAAGATAATTAACAAAAAAAATTAAATAAACTACATTGAGATTACAATTTCAAACCTACTTGTGACTCAATTTTTGAATAAGTTTAGTATTTTCTAAATAGCTTCGGGGCTGAGTTTTTGTATTGAATCTGGTAGTTTAAGTTGCATTGATAGTGATTCTAGGATCATAGAAATAGTATTAAAACTAATATAATTATACTTTTAATTGTTTATTAAAAATCTTTTGTTTAGATTGTTTTGAATTTAATTTTCAATTTATTTAATCGTAAAACAATCACTTTTAGAAAAACTGGAACCAAGACCAGACCCTTGCTTCCCATCACCATGTGGACCAAATTCTCAGTGCAGAAATGTTGACAACAACCCTGAATGTGCTTGCCTTCCATCGTACGTCGGAACTCCTCCAGGTTGCAGGCCTGAATGTGTCATAAATCCAGATTGCCCATCTACTATGTCTTGTATTAATTCTAAATGCCGAAATCCTTGTCCCGCTTCTTGTGGAGAAAATGCTGAATGTAGAGTTATTAATCACGCAGTGAGTTGCTTGTGTTCACCTGGATATACAGGCAATCCATTTGTCCAGTGCATTCAGCAACGTGATGTAGAATATATTAATCCTTGTGAACCATCACCATGTGGAGCCAATGCCGTATGTCAACAACGCGAGAATGTAGGTGCTTGCATTTGTATTGAAGATTATCATGGAAATCCCTACGAAGGTTGCCAACCAGAGTGCATCCTTAGCGCTGATTGTCCAACGAATAAAGCCTGCATCCGCAACAAGTGTGAA
Organism: Ganaspis sp. Gsp50; assembly: GCA_011057455.1. Classification (NCBI taxonomy): domain Eukaryota; kingdom Metazoa; phylum Arthropoda; class Insecta; order Hymenoptera; family Figitidae; genus Ganaspis; species Ganaspis sp. Gsp50. The sequence goes on from WNHD01000318.1 coordinate 1,978, forward strand.
GATCCTTGCCTTGGAATATGTGGGACTGATGCCCTCTGCTCTGTTGTCAATCATATCCCAACTTGTACTTGCTTGCCTGGTTTCGTTGGTGATCCATTCAATACCTGCACAAGACAAAGAGAAAGTATGCATACACATTTCTTTGTTAGATTTATATTTTATTTGTTATATTTAACATCTGACTACTGTAATATATACCGTGAATTGAAGAATGACTAAATTGAACTTAATGAAATGTTCCAGTTCCTATAGACGTCACACCTTGTGCTCCTTCACCCTGTGGTCCTAATAGTATCTGTCGAGCCATTAATGACCAAGCTGTGTGTTCCTGTGAGGATTCTTACGTCGGCACACCACCAAACTGTAGGCCAGAATGTGTCGTAAACTCGGAATGTCCTCAGAATCGAGCTTGCTACAAATACAAATGTAGAGATCCTTGTCCCGGAACTTGTGGTCTTGGAGCACAGTGTAGAGTTATCAATCACAATCCCTTGTGTAATTGTCCACCTGATATGACAGGAGATCCATTCACAAGATGTTATCCCGAAATTCGTAAGTAAAGAGATTTTACTAACTTCATATTATTTTAGAACAAAAGTACTAGGTTTACATGTTTCCAGGTGAAGTGCCTTGGCCTAACATTACCAGAAATCCCTGTGTGCCAAATCCTTGCGGACTTTATTCTGAATGTAGAGAAATTGGACAACAACCAGTATGCTCCTGCTCCCGAGAATACATCGGAACACCTCCGAATTGCCGCCCAGAGTGTTTAGTCAACACGGATTGTCCTTCAAACAGAGCTTGTATTTCTGAAAAATGTAGAGATCCTTGCATCGGATCTTGTGGTCAAAATACTGACTGTCGTATACAGAATCACATTCCAACTTGTCTTTGTCAAGTAGATTACACGGGAGATCCTTTCAGCCTGTGTACTCCAGTTGTAAAAGGTTAGACGATTTTTATATTCTTAGGAATATAAGGTTATTAATTAACCACCTAACTTTGCTACAATTATTTCTATATTTGCAGAAGTTATCCCGAGTCCAGATCCTTGTAATCCATCGCCTTGTGGGGCCAATGCTCAATGTGATAATGGAGTTTGCTCATGTTTGCAAAATTATTTCGGAGATCCGTATACCAACTGTAGACCAGAATGTACTCTAAATTCAGACTGTCAGAGAATAAAAGCCTGTATTAATCAAAGATGTGTTAACCCTTGTACGGGAATTTGCGGAAATGGTGCTCAGTGTGATGTTATTAATCACATTCCCACATGTAGTTGTCCAACAGGAACGACTGGAAATCCTTTCACTGGTTGCCGGAAAGTTACACCACCAGGTAAAGTTGACATACTCAGTTTCCTACGTTGTACGCCTTAAAGCATGGAATTATAGTATAAACCAAATATTTATTTTCCTTGGAATTAAAATGTCGATATTTTCACTTGCTTCCAGTTTTCACGAATCCATGTATGCCGTCGCCATGTGGACCAAATAGCAATTGTTTAGTCGTTAGTGAGCATCCAGTGTGTTCCTGTTTAGCCAACTTTGTCGGTAGTCCTCCAAATTGTAGACCTGAATGTGTTGTGAGCGCGGAATGTCCTCTAACTCAAGCATGTTTAGGAAGCAGATGTCAGGATCCATGCCCTGGTACTTGTGGTCAAAATTCAAAGTGTGTAACTGTTCAACACAATCCAATTTGTTCTTGCGCTACCGGCTTCACTGGGGATCCATTCACCAGATGTTACATAGATGAAAGTAAGTAACCTTTATTATAAATTTCTACTTCTTTTCGATGTGATTCGATATCAGGAAAGAAATAAGAGGATAATCTCCTTTCTTCGATTCATTTTTTGCAGTTCTCATGATTTATACTTATGTGCATTTTCAGATATTCCTGGACCCAGTGAACCATGTAAACCATCACCTTGTGGACCCAATGCAGAGTGCCACGTTCGAGGAGAAATTCCTGCTTGTTCCTGTTTACCAAACTACATTGGTTTGCCACCAAATTGCCGGCCTGAGTGCACCATAAATCCGGAATGTCCATCTCATTTTGCTTGCATTCAACAAAAGTGTAGTGATCCATGTGTCGGGCGCTGTGGGACCAACTCTCAGTGCTACGTCATCAATCACAATGCAGTCTGCACGTGCGAAGAAGGTTTCAGCGGCGATCCTTACAGCAGCTGTCAACCTTCCATCAAGGGTAAGTCACTATTCGTAATATAATTCTTGCATGACTTCTAATTTTTCTTGCATGCCAAGAGGTAAGTTCTGTCCTCTTTCAAGAACTTTGAAGAAAAGAGATAACTTACCTTTGAATTTTTTAGTTGTAAGTTTAGTTTTCCTTTTCCGAATAGATCATTGTTTGTCTAAAGTGAAATATTATTTTCACTGTTTTCTATTTTTCTTATAAAATCGTTTATGTACTGAATTGACTCGTGATCGAAAGTTTTTATGCATCAATACTTTTTACTCATCAATGCTAGTGGTTATATTTCAATTCAAATAGGTGTCTACATAATTGTGTGGGTTTTTTTGGTATTACTTTTTTACATCTTAATATTTACTTGTCCTGAGAAGGGTACCAACATTAATTAGCGCGTTCCACTTAACGGTAGAAATAATTACAACTTTTAAGAATTAGTCAAATTCAGACTAGCATCCTGCGATTCCTACAATTTTTTGGGGATTTCGTTCCTTTCCTCTCTTTTCGAGTAAAGTGTGGACTGACGCGTACCACAGCAACCGTTGGAAGAGTTGCCTTTAGCGAGGCGCGTATTGAGAGTCACTTGTGTCAAATTGTACTTTGTGAAACAGATTTTGTATTAACGTTAAAGTTAATAAAATTCGACATTATATTACATTACATTGGAGTCAGAATTGAGTTATCATTTATTTCTGCAAAGGTTGTAAATAAATCTTTTAAACTGGAGTGGAATTATTCAAATGATTCCACAATTTTCAAACCTTAACGCCATTTGCTTGAAAGTAGTTTAGGTTCGTGACGTATTGCTTCAATTATTCTCTAACATATTTCGTGTCAGTTTTTTACATATGCGAAAATGTAAGTTAGGTATTCCTCCTTTCATTCTTCCTTTTTTTTTCATTTATTTTTTTATAATAGTAATAGTACAGTTTCTGGTATTACATAGAGATTTATAACGCAATGAATAAAAAAAGAACGTCTTTAACGATTATTACAAGAATTATTTGTCGAACGGGACTACACTGTCCATCTCGTCGAGTCGCTTTATTTATGTATTTATTATTACTATATACATTACTTTATTGATACGAATGAAAATTTGACGACTTTTGAGCTTCATTGCTCTATTTCTATTAAGATACAGGTTCAAACGGCGACAGAAAAAATACTGGGTTTGAGTCGTTAGACTCGAATCAATATAAAAACTATCCCCTCCAGGTTCGCTCAACACAAAAGAAATTGCACACCACATATACTGTATGTTTGTTCATACTATCGTGTTGTTTTTTTTCCTACTCGTTAGCCGGACGGCCCACAGCAGGTGCCAGCCACCAATATCTTTTCTTCATACTTTCTCTATTTATTTTACGGCATTTCATAGGAATATATGTCGAATAAACCTTTTGACCGCGTCATTTTCCCAATCATCCGCGTTGAATTTGACTCTTCTGTCCGACGAGCGCCTATATACGTGATACAGGATCGGAATATTTCCGTCATTTGTTATGCAACTATGTTTGTCCAAGTATGTGAATGTTTCGACTGGCAGGTAGCCCCGTTCAATTAGCCTTTTGAGTTTCACATCATCCAATACGAATGGGTATCTGATAAGAGGGTTGACGGTATTCTTGCAAGCCATGGCGATATGATTTCGTACAAGGCCCACAATGAAACCGTCAATTCTCGGTATTTGCGCTTTTTCATACAACCTTCGATTGGATATGTATCTCTCATAGCCACTTTCGGAGTTTCTATTCAGTCTAGTGCATGTTCTTAAACATTTCCTCTCGAACAGTCTAAGTTTTTCCGTTGTGGTATCCCGTACCACGTCTAGCACCCGTAGGTCAGAATTGGTCTTATCAAAAGAATGTAGCAAAGGAGCGTGACTCCGGAATCCAGCCTCGCGGAGAAGAATAGCCTCTTATGTTTGAAAAATGCTTTTCTGGCTTTATCTAGTGCGTTATCTACGTGGTTTATGAATTTTAATCGTCTATCGATATAAACTCCCAGATATTTCACTATTTGTTTATTTTCAATTTGTGGTCCACTCTTCTCCGGAGCCCGGATCCCGAAGTCCCTCCACACTCCACAGTATTTTTCATTTATTTTTTTAAAATCGGGGGTAAACAAAATCGTTTCACACTTTTCGAAAATTACTTTGAGTTTCCAACTATTAAAAAAACTACAAGCGTTATCAAACGTTTTTTGTAGCACACTTTGTTTTGCTTTGTTTGAGGAGTAACGAGAGGAGTGTGACCGCGCAGAATGAAATTGAACTCGTTTTGGAGCGCGCGTACGGAATTTCTTTTGTACTTTGTGCCTCATGGCAAAAGATTGTATAATAAAGAGTACATTAATCATATAATTAAAATGTGCTTGTTTTCTCTTTAAATTATACATCTTGAACACATTAAGGAAAATAATTAAATCGATACTAACTTTATTGAAAATAACTGGTTCCTCTGCACTCTCGTCTAACCTCAACCTGTTAAAATACTAGCAGGCGAGCACATTTTCTGTTCACGCATTTCTTCTAGTGAAACGTATCGTGTCAGAGCTGAGTTCACTTAGTGCAGCCTCCGACTCAGCTCTTATCGTACAGACTCACCGTTCCCGCTACAAATGACCGTTGCTGGTCCAAGCCAATATATCGACCTGCTTGATTGCAGATCCTTCAGTCACCTCGGCCTGCACCGCTCCGACTCTCTAGTACAATTAAGGTCCTAATCCTTCAAGAATTAACTGTATAGAGGCTCTGATTATACAGGGCAAGTTCTTCCACTAGTATAATCATCTCCTCAAGAGACGGTCTGGTTCAAATCTTACTCGAACTCAGACTCCTTTGGATACCATCACCCAGGTCCTTCTAGAGTGGTACCTAAAGTAGGTATTCTAGATGCCTTACATCGGTCCTCCTGTGTAAAGCTGACAGAATAGACTCTTTCTCCGTTCTCGCCAGGATCATTCTGTGCTCATGTTAAGGTCCATCTTGGAGGTCTCAGAAGCGAAACTCTCTGGAGATTTTCATAGTTTACTGTGTAAATCGAAGGAGAAACCTGGTGGAGGTTTTTATTTTAAGTAACCTGATCAGTAATTATTGTCGTGGTCCTTCACGAATAATATTTATTGTAACTATCAACTTTTCACTTTCAATGTGCGGTTCCAGGGGCTACTAAACAAGTGTTACGAATAATTATTCGCGCGCGCTATTAAAACGCTATTTCGTTCAGTTCAGTATTAAGACGCAATTTATAATAGGGAATTTTCGCGTACATTTAAATGCAAATTATGAAAGACAACAAAGTATTAATTCGGAAAAGGAAAAATTTCAGGATTCCTGATTGACAAGAGTCAAAGAGACGCAGCAGATGAATGCCACCCATACTTCTCCGAATCGCTGCAAACTAGTTATTAAGGACCTAAGCGTAAGCTTTTGCGATTCACCATCTCTGCTTAATCGCGACCTTTATCGAAAAATAAGGTCAGCTTGTAAACGAATTGGGTTAATTCCAATGATTGAAATACTATCCCCTTTTTAGCAGAAACTTACCCTCCTGAGATGTTGACCCCCTGTTCGCCATCCCCTTGCGGTCCCAATACCGTTTGCAAAGAGCAAAATGGAATAGGTTCCTGCTCTTGTGTACCTGATTATATTGGAGACCCGTATGAAGGATGTCGCCCTGAATGTACAGTTGATTCTAACTGTATGTCGAACCTGGCCTGTATTCGATCAAAATGCCAAAATCCCTGTCCCGGAACTTGTGGCCAAGATGCCCAATGCCAAGTTGTAAACCACTTACCCAGGTGCTCGTGCATTCCTGGATTTACAGGAGACCCATACCGTACTTGTATACCCCCACCACCAACTCGTAAGTCACCAACAATTACTAGAGCTCGCGCACTATTAATATTGACAGAGCAAAACACGCATAACAAAATTTGCCACAGCCTTACATGTAGAATTGCGCACTTAACGTATTACTACCACATCCCTGCTTATGGAAGCCATGCAGCAAACCCTTATGAAGAAAGATAATAACAACCCATTATGCCAGATTGCCACATTGCATACAGCCTTGATTCCTTACAATTATGCCACATTAATTCATTATATCAGGTGTGAGCAAAACGTGCTCTCAGTGCATTCTTCAGCGGAGACGATGTTCCTTTTCCATGGGCTAGCAGTTCCCCCCACCTTATCACACTCGTTACTGATTGAAGCGTGAAGCAGTGAGTGCGGTAAGGTGGAAGGAAATGCCGGCACGTGAAGGGGAACTTTGTCTCCGCTCGTGTGTACACTGAGAGCACGTTTTGCCCAGGCTTGCATTACATAGTTATCAATTAACATTTTCATTGTGCACACTATAAATCGTGTGCACATGGTCATTTCATTTTTATCATTCATGTTGAATTACTTACAACTAGCTTAGCGATCAACTCTTTATTTGGCTTCTATGAAATACTTCCACTTTTACATATGTATATTAAATTTGTGATTAATTAATTATCGGCATTAATTAAATACATGAGTAAATCTAGTCTGTCACCAAGCTTCGTATTGAAATATATCGAAAAGTTTACTGGGAGTTTCAGAAAATTGCTTTGTGGACGGTTTTCAAATATTCTAGTCACACTTGTCGATATTTGCTGGAATAGTATTTTATTAATTTCTAGTCAAAGTTATCAATATTTGTTCAAACAGTATTTTAGATTTTATGCTACTTATTACACCTAATGTTTAATATTTTAGTGGTGTGCCAAGTAAAGTGTAGATTCGTTATTAACGAATATTTAAATTATTTACATTTACTACAAATTGTATGGCGGCTTTAAATAACAATTGAATTAAGAAACTTAATTTGACAAAATAATTAAGAGCTGATTTCACCGACTTCAATTTGAAAGTTTAGTGATCAAAGTCACTCTTCATCGATTGACCAAAGAATTACTTAAAAACGTTTGAGAGAGAAACTTTAGTAATGATGCAACGTTCCCTTCTTGTCCAAAACTTTTTAATTCAATAAATTCTATTCGATAAATTGGATATTTTTCTGAAAAATTGCTAAGTCACGAGAAACCTTATTATCCAACAATGCCAGTGATTTGGTAGTTTTTCCAGAAAAAATTTTGATTTTCTGTAGAAAAAAATTTAAATTTAAAAAAAAATCACTACGAAAGTTCTCTCCCGAATATGCTTAATGACTAACTTTTTAATCGGATTGGATGAAGGTGGCCGAAAAATGAAGACAGCGGGTAAACAATTAATTTTGTTATCGGTTCGTAAATATTATTGCAATCATCAATACATTGGCTAGTAGCATTTTATTTAAGTTTATTAATACTTTAATACATTAAGGGCTTAAAATTAAATTAATAATATTAATCGCATTAGTTCATAACCAACGGATTATTAAGAATGATGTCAATATTTTTGCTTTTTAACTTAATTCAAAAGTGGTATAATTTACCTACACATTTTACTTTCAAGTATCTTCTAAATTAAAATCCCACACAGCACCAAAGCTTTTCTGAATATATCGAATGTTAAGAAAAGTTTTCAAACTCTTCTGAATATTCAGGCAAGTTCTTTTACTGCGTGGCCTACGTTTATGTAAAATCAAAATTAATCTAGAATTTAATATATTAATTTCTAAAAATAGATACTGCTTTAGAAAATGAGTTTGAAAGTAAAATGCGTTTAGGATCGCAAATATCATTGTTAATTTGTTTTATTACTATTTAGCTTAATACGTTTACATTTTTAATATTTAATTTGAATTGTAATAAGCTTCTCATATTTCAAAATTTCCATTTTTTATTGTATTTTAATATTCAGTAACTAATAAAAAGTAATAGTAAATAATCGCAATAATTTAAGAGTTTTAAAAATAATATTCATATTATGAAATTCCAGCTGTCTAATTTAGCAAATCACATTTTAATTGTGACATTTTAACATCACACAAAGTTTCATATTTTAAAAGATTTTGTCCAGCTTTAGATGTTAAAATAACATAACATATACCATAAAGTGTTTCTAACGTACATTGTTACATGAATCACAAACAGAATTTTTTTTATAAAGAACGATTTTTAAAGTCTCTTGAAAGATACAGAAGAACCAGCATTTAAAAACATTAATTACAGCTATTGAAAATGAAGACCCTTGCGAACCTACACCATGTGGACCAAACAGTCAATGCCGAGTTGTAAATAAACAGGCAGTCTGCAGCTGCCTTCCTACATATTTAGGAAGTCCACCCGGATGCCGCCCCGAATGTGTTATAAGTTCTGAGTGTCCCACAAACAGAGCTTGTATAAATCAAAAATGCGTAGACCCATGTGTTGGTCTTTGTGGTCAAAACACAATTTGCAGAGTTGTAAATCATAGCCCTATTTGCGCCTGCAAACCAGATAACACAGGAGACCCTTTCACCAGATGTTTCCCTATACCAAGTAAGGCCATTTTATCAATTGCTGCTTTAAGCGAACAGCCTGTTTTTTTATCATTGTTCTGTGTGCATTACCTAAATGTTGTCAGTCAAAAAGGAAAAAAGTACTTCTGCCTGCCTTTGAGCTTAAGATATGATGATTCTTTATAATTATGATTAGCGAAATGGAGAAAATGATCAGCAAATAGATGCTTTCTATCAACAGATGAAATTCTGAAACATTTTTTTAATTATATGTTTTTTCATAATACGTTACCAATTTTCCAGAGCCTGTGATAGACCCGACAAAAACACAAAACCCTTGCGTACCTTCTCCATGTGGATTAAATGCCGAGTGTCGTAATAGTGCTGGTATACCATCATGTTCTTGTTTGCCCAACTACTTTGGAAGTCCACCTAACTGCAGACCGGAATGTACCATAAACTCCGATTGTCCGAGTGACAGAGCATGTATTCTGCAAAAATGCAGAGACCCTTGTTCAGGTTCCTGTGGTCTCAGTGCCATCTGCAGCGTTAATAATCATACCCCAGCTTGCACATGTCCCCCTGGTTTCACTGGAGATTCTTTTAGTAATTGCCAACCTGTACCTACACAACCACGTAAGATTCTTACATTCTCAGTATACACAGTTTCATATTGCACTTCATCACAAACAAAATTCCATTGTCAAACAATTCTCCAAATCTAATTAAACCAATCGACAAAGTTATATCAAAACGTTGGTCAATTGGTTTAAATCGATTTGTGTAGATTTTCAAGAGAAACAAAACGAATTCAAAGTTTATAATATTTTGGTTCATAAACTTTATTTTCCAAACTGTAATCACAATCACAATCCCAAAATGACCAGAAACTTTGGATTCCAAATCCTTTTAGCATAACATTTTTATTTATAACACAGTCATATAGGTTTAATATCAGCACAAAATTACATTATTAATAAGAAGTACTTGCAGCGAGAGAGGAAATTACAACAGATCGGTGTAATCCGTCTCCTTGTGGACCGAATTCGCAGTGCAATGACGGAATTTGCACTTGTTTACCTGACTATAGAGGTGATCCTTACACAATGTGTCGTCCAGAATGTGTGCTTAACACAGACTGCACTTTAAATCAAGCTTGTGTTCGAAATAAGTGTATCAACCCGTGTCCTGGAGTATGTGCCCAGAGTGCCCAATGCACGGTTTATAATCATATAGCAATGTGCAACTGTCCACCAGGAATGACAGGAAATGCGTTTATCATGTGTACAATATTAAGAGGTGTGTAATTATAATTCGATAGCGAACTAATCCCACTACTGCTTTATTTACTACAAAATTTTGACCAATTTTGATGTGAGGTCTATTAACAGTTAAATCTGCCAGATTCCAATTGCAATTTCTTTAAATTATTTCTAATTGCACTTTACGAATTTTTGCAAACACAATGCTTTAAATTTCATCCAGTTTTACCATTTACTTAAGTTTCATTGAAAGTCACAATGAGTCAAAAATTATATTAAAGATCATTAAATTGTAATCAGTTAAAGACTACATGTTAAAACAAAACTACTTATGTTTGACTACTTTATCTGCTTACGATATCTTGATTTATTTTGACGACTTTTTACTTTGTGATTTCAAAAGTTACTTAATTGCACTTCAGTTTGCATGAACTTAAAATTATTTAAATTAAATTACAATGGATAATTACAATCCATTCGATGATATGACCAATGGCTCCTTTTTTCTAGAACCCATTTCGGCAAATACATGTAATCCATCACCTTGTGGTCCCAACAGTCAGTGTAGAGTTGTAAGTGAACAACCAGTTTGCTCCTGCGTGCCAGGTTTTCAAGGAAGTCCACCTGCATGTAGACCTGAATGTACCCTTAGTTCTGACTGCCCACGTGACCTTGCATGCAGTAATCAGAAGTGTATTAATCCATGTACTGGATCTTGTGGTATTAGAACACAGTGCCAAGTTGTCTCCCACAACCCAATTTGTAGTTGTTCACCAGGAAACACTGGTGATCCATTTGTACAGTGTTACCCTATTCGTAAGAACACTTTATTTGTTTAAAAAATTGGTAATAATGAGATTTAAGCATCATGTAAGCAAAATTTAATAATTTTTTTAGCCAATAACCAACCTGAAGACACTGGAAACCCCTGTCTACCATCACCCTGTGGTCCAAATTCACAATGCCAAGTTACAAACAATTCTCCCTCTTGTTCTTGTCTTCCAGAATTTTTAGGTTCTCCGCCAAATTGTAGACCTGAATGTATTAGTAATAGTGAATGTCCTAGTCAACAAGCTTGTACGAACAGAAGGTGTACTGACCCTTGTGTAGGGTCATGTGGATTAAATACAGAGTGTCGAGTTGTGAGTCATACACCAATGTGTGTCTGCAGAGCTGGATATACTGGGGATCCGTTTACTCAGTGTAATTTTGATCAACGTAAGATAATTTTCCATTAACTGATTATTACATTGCTTTTCTTAGAATTTCCATACAGAATATTTAATTTTCTACATGTTTGGATTGCACAATGAAGTATAAATGTAAAAGAAACGTTTTATGAAATCCGTTTTTGGGTATTTAGCAGTTCAGCAGTAATGATTAGTTGAAAATACAAAACGATTAGTAAACTATAGCTATCTGTTTGAGAATTGTCTTGGAGTAATTGTAAAAATGGTATAGTGAGTTTTCTTCTAATCAGGTTTGGCAAATGCATTTACGCAGACACAGAAAGTATGACATGGAATTCGTGTCATCTTTTTGATGAGAATGCTGAGCCATACCCCACTGAATACTGTGGGACTCGCTCAGGGATCATGTTTAAACCACATCAAACCATCCTCTATTTCGGAGTAAATATCTTACCGCGGTACCCAGAGATTCTTCCATTCCGGTATCCTAGATATTCTCGGTGTGGTTCCGAATGCACTATTGTGACATGGACCCACTGGATACCTGCGTCTTCGGCGGATCCGTGACACAAAGTACAATCATCTGTGATACCTCGAGAAAGTCCAGGGGTTTCATCCATGCTCATTCATTCATTCTTGCATACAGCCATTCATACATTTATCTTTGGTCTTTGTTTCGTATACAATTAAATAAATAAATAATTAATTTAAAAATAAAATAAAGGATAAAAATTTAAGAAAGAGAACAAATAGAACCTGCATAATTAGAAAGAGTCATTCCATACCCTTCAACCTTGGGCATCTTCTCGCCTGCTGTCGGTTTCCTCATCTGCGTGATGAAAGTTTCGATGTGCCGTTAGAAGCTCACATTTTTGGTCATCAACTGTACCATGTTTTCAGGGGTAACTTCTGTGTTCACCGACTATAACAGTTCATGCCTTAGCGACGTCCATTTACTATACTGGAAGAGAGTGTGCTCCGCGTCGTCGAATTCGACTCCGCGGTAAGAACACGAATCCTCTTCCCTCTTCTTAAACCGTTTCAGGTACTCATTATATCTTCCGTGACCTGACATCGTTTGTGCCAGGTAATAGCCTACCTTGCCTTGCTTTTTTCAAGCCACAGGGCGAGACTATGTTGCTTCTCTCATAACAACGTCTTCTGCATTAGCGTGTAATTGGGAGCTTCCTCGACGAAAGATTTCACCTTCTTAAGACCTTCTTTTATGGTCAAGGAGACATTCCTTTGAGTCTCATATGCCATCAACGTGTCTTCTACATATTTCAAAATATTTTCGAAGCACAATCCTTCTTTCCTTCTTAGCAATGTACCCCGCTCACGATACTCTGCGCAGCACTTTCAGTCTTTTGCAGTGGTGTTACTAAAAACGCTTTGCTGATTTGTAGAGCTAGACATACTTGCATTGCTCAGTCTTAGGATTCTTGCTTTAACTACTAGATACTGTTGGCTTCACAATCCGCGAGGCCTGCACCGGTTTGAAAGCTGAAAGTATAGTCCCCTTGCGGGGTTCCTCTTTGGGGTACACCGCTTTTGAAATCAGTCAACTCATCCTTGGTTAATATCTCAGGGCTCCACGCCTATTTGAACTTGTAAGAATTATATTAATTCTAAGAATAAAGTCCTCGCTCAACTCGAAACGCAAAAGTCTTTAATTTATCACCACAATCGGAACGGAAAATCTTCTTAACATCATGGTAAGGCATCCTCAAATTGTCGACCAACAAAGAAGAGGAACGTCAGATTCTGGCATATCTTAGAACCAGCAATTGGACTCAAAATTCCATCCAGCGATCCAAATTCCGTTAAGAAGTTTCTAGTCCCAACTACCTGAACTGACCAAGACAGACTGAGACCACTAGGACGAAAGATTTTCCCTCGAAGTTAATGAAAGGCCCTAAGAGAAAAGGTAGCAGGTCTTAAAACCTCGCAACAGAAAATTGATCTGCCCTAGGATAGTTTTTTTTAATGAGGTTTCAGTCAAAATGCATTTACGCAGAAACGGAACATGACTCAGAATTCCTGTCAAAACGATGACAAGAATGCCGAGGCATGCATTCGAATAGTGTGGGACTCGTAACCCAGTCTTCTGCCGGCTTCAGAAAAGTCTGAGTCATACCCACTAAAACCGTTCTATCCTCCACCACGCCAACCATGTCCTCCGGAACCGCTTTCGCATTACTTTAGGGGATAGGTTACAGGCGTCTAACGGCCATCATCCCAGAGGCCTCTGCCCAGGCCTCTGCGTCGTACAACATGACTGAATTTATGACAGACATAATTGTTTTGCGTTTACAAGACCGCGAACTTCCAATATTCGGCATAATTCTAGATAAGGATGACATCATTTGAGCTGCTTTATCTAATGTTAACCTAACATGAGTTTCAAAACTTAGTTTGAAATCGACCCATATACCTAAATATTTAAGCTTTGGCATGGACGTTATTTCCTCTGCACAAGCTTCCACTTTGAACTCTTTAGGGAAAACTCTCTGTCTTGTCAGTACCACCACCTCCGTCTTGTTTGACACAAGATTAAGTTCACGATTTAGAAGCCATTCCGCCAATAATATTGTAATGTAGCTTACCCTAATTTTAGCCAATTCTGGTGTTCTAGCTCTAATGAGAACAACGATGTCGTCTGCACAGCCGATGATTATTGCGGTCACTAAGGTAATCCCCAATTATTCGCAAAAGGTAACCGAGTCTGTGTTACCTGACTAATGAACAAAAGAGCAGCAATGAAACCGTCATACTGTTTACTGACCTTCAAATAAAACGAAACGTAAATTATAATGTAAGCAGAACTATCAAATTTGAAACAAATTTGAAATCGAATTATTTAAACAAACTCTCTTTCTCTATATAAACTAGTCAAAAATCCCATTTACAATTTCGTTTTTACTCTATGATAATCTGCGATTTCGAATCTACCAAAATGGTCGTTCACTGGAATTATATTGACCTGTACTATTGACCCATTCTACTAGATCATTCCGCTATCCTCCATCCTCGTCGTCGTCGCGGCGATGCTTCATCCATCCTCGTCAATCTCGTAGGGAATCTAACACCTGAAAGAATCGTGAGAAAACGCCCGAATTCGGAAGCGATTGACCTGTGTAATGTGAACTTAATTTTTGTAATTATACAAAACGGCTTAAGATACAAAATTTTCAAAGCTGAAGACTTTCAGTCCACAATACGAAGTTGATTCGGTTTCAAAGTTATAATCCAGTTTTTAATGATAAAACAAAACAAAAAAATTGTTTAGTTGGGCGCCAGTCCTATCGGGGTCACTTTAAGGGATAAGAAAATCTTCCAATTTATTCTCAAATAAATTTAGAAAATTCCCAGATTTTAGTTTCCCTCTAGAAACAGAAATAATTAACTTAATTGGTTTCAATAATAAAAAAATACTCTCCGCAATTTAAAAAGAATAAATTCGGCCTCAAAGAATGAATTCCGAAATTGCGACAATTTTATAAAAATAAAATTACGTAAGATTTCAATTACAGCATTACACAGCTACGACAACAATACAGTCGGAATTACGGCGTCAAACAGCCAAGAAAAAGTCTGACATCAAACAGACTACAAAAGATTCGCATTTTTCTCAAAGTCTAATTTTTACCTTTAATAGATTTTAACTCGAAACCAAATTATCTTCACCGGAAACTCAGCACGGGTTTAAGTGAAGAGAGGGGGAGGTTTGTCATAGATAGGATTTTAAATTCACAACTCATAGTTCAACTCAATAAGAATTTATTGCAAGAAAAACATGACAACTAATTTGATATTTTGGTTACAATTTTGATTCAGGGTTTAGACTATTAAATAATTACAATCTTTCTTTAATTGGGAAAAAAACAAAAATTGAAGTTGGCCAGAAATTGGCTACCTCAAATTAATACAATCAACAAGAAAAGAATAACATATTCGAAAGTAAACTCGGAAAAATGGCTACCTTTGGCTACCTTGAATCAGTACAATTAATCGGGAGAAAATATAATAATTAGATTCGGAAAAAGTGGCTACCTTGCATTTACAATTTCGTTGGTTAGGGAAGAAAACAAATTCGTAATTAAATTCAAGGAAATTTGGCTACCGCGCATCATTTCAATTCTAATTTAACAGTCCTTGTATGCTCGAGAATCAAAAGAGAGTTCACGGAAAAAAGGGAGAGAAGCCATTGGGTATACAAATTTAGCATCTTTAACAAATCATTATCAAAAGGGTATTAATTTGACGGAATTTAAACTTAATTGAACAAAATTTACTGAGCACTGTTCGATAGAAAGCCGGTATAATGTTTAGGGAAGAAAGCCTACCTTATAGTCCTTTATTTTAATTCACCAACACTTCACAATTTTAAGAAAAACTTCCAACTTTACATCCAAACGTCCAGAGTACAAGAGAGCTGCTTCTCTTCGTGTGGCAGTTATAATACCTGATGGTCTTCCACTCGCGTCTGCGCGGCAGCTTTCTTCTCCTTCCAGCGATGGCGTCTTCTCGAGTATCTCATTTCCGTTCCGTTCTTCCAGTGCTGACGTCTAGGGCCGCGTTCAAACGTGAAAAGTGGACCTGAAGAATAGTTAGAATTTGGATACACTGCAGTGATAAATGTCGCCTTTTTCCCCTTGTGATCGGCTAAGAGAAGGTCGAGTTCCACCAGATCAGTATTTGAGGCGATACGGGCCGGAGACTCCATAACAATTCAAATTCCGGACAAGGCTTTAAGCGTAGGGTTCCGGTTAGTGAACCGGAAAGGAAGACAATTATTTGCAGATTACTTGATTTTCCAGTACGGAGAGCTTCCGGCATATAGTTTTAAAGTTGTTATTTTTGCCTTGAATTTTTCCTGGCCATGGCGAAACATTTCGGTAGTTCTGGCAATCCTATTGGAGAAATTATTAGACATCTACTCTTTGGTGGGAAGATTGAACTGTAGAGGGAGCACTCGAGAAGGCTAACTTCAGAGCGGTTAACTTT
Organism: Ganaspis sp. Gsp50; assembly: GCA_011057455.1. NCBI lineage: Eukaryota > Metazoa > Arthropoda > Insecta > Hymenoptera > Figitidae > Ganaspis > Ganaspis sp. Gsp50. Next base: position 18,061 of record WNHD01000318.1, read on the forward strand.
CGACGTTGGTCAGGTTGTAGTTCTGCGAGAGGAAGTTCAGGTTGGTGATCAGCTGGTGTGTCATCTGCAGTGTTGTTGTTCCTTCTCCGAGTTGACAGGACATTCTCTCGTTGTGAAAAGTGTTAGACATAAGAAATAAAATTGTTTTAGTGACTAGAATTTTCAACTAGTTTTAGTTTTGATTCTCGAGCATTGTGTTCCTGAATGGTTGGATGGGAAACATAAACCAAAATATATCTACTGTTCTCTGGATAATTAATCATTGTAATCAAAACGCCAAATCTATATCAAATGTAAATATATAAGAAAAAAAATGATACTTGAAAGCAACTCTTATGATTGCGTTGTTGATTAAGGTTTGCGTTTAGGATAAACTAACAAGTAAAAAGTTAGATTAGTAAATCGATAATGTTAGTTGAACGTTCGCTGACAATAGAAAATAGTTAATCCAAGTAAAACAATTACTACTGCAATAGTTTACTAAACGAATTGTATTCTCAACCAATAATTTCTTTCAAATTAGTAAGATTCTTTTTCCACTGACCACAAATTTTCATACCTACAGCTGTCGTAGTAGATAATAGAACACCATGTACACCGTCTCCTTGTGGATCAAATGCTCAATGTAGAGAACAAAATGGAGCTGGTTCATGTACTTGCTTATCAGAATATATAGGAAATCCATATGAAGGGTGTCGACCAGAGTGTACACTTAATTCAGATTGCACACCAAACTTAGCTTGCATAAGATCAAAGTGTCAAAATCCATGCCCTGGTACATGTGGACCAAATGCTGAATGCCAAGTAATAAGTCATATCCCGTCATGCAATTGTATTTCTGGTTTTACTGGAGATCCATTCCGATATTGCAATCCATCTAGAGAACCTGGTAATTAAAATTAAAAACTGTTTATATGTCTAAAAGTTATTTTAAAACTATCTAAGAATAAATTATTTTAGTCGCAGCAGATAAAGTAGACCCATGCAGCCGTCTCCCTTGTGGTCCCTATAGTCAATGTCGAAATGTAAATGATCAAGCCGTGTGCTCATGTCTTCCAGGCTTTTCTGGAAGCCCACCTCAATGTCGACCTGAATGTGTTGTAAGCACTGAATGTTCATTAGACAGAGCTTGTGTCAATCAAAAGTGTGTAAATCCCTGTCCAGCATCTTGCGGATTGGGAACCAATTGTAGAGTTGTAAACCACAGTCCCATTTGTACTTGTAGAGACGGATATACTGGAGATCCTTTGACGAGATGCTTTATCATGCCAAGTAAGATGTCTCCATTATGAACAATTCATTCAATTTTTAATTCAATTAATTACTACAATGGCGCAAAGCATTCATAGCCCATTATAACTATAAGGTTAACAGTAAATTACCTTTCAGAGCCTATGGTTGATCCAATAGTTCAAAATCCTTGTTTACCTTCACCTTGTGGACCGTATTCGGAGTGTCGCGACGTAAACAGTTTGCCTGCTTGTTCATGTATGCTAACATTTATCGGATCTCCACCTAATTGTAGACCTGAGTGTTCTATAAACTCGGACTGCCCTAGCAATCAAGCTTGCCTAAATCAAAAGTGTACTGATCCTTGTCCAGGTTTGTGTGGATTATCAGCCCAGTGTTCCGTTCTCAATCATATTCCGTCTTGTACTTGCATTGAAGGATTTACTGGAGATCCCTTCGTAAATTGTCTCCCAAGACCACCACCTCGTAAGAAATCATTATCCATCTTAATTGCACAATTAAACATTATGTTAAGAAATTAAAAGTCTACTGTAAGAATAATTATTTATATTTTAGCGACAGAACCTACTTTATCTGACCCTTGTAATCCGTCCCCTTGTGGATCAAATGCACAATGCAATGATGGTATTTGTAGTTGTCAAAGAGATTATTCAGGAGATCCTTACAGTGGTTGTCGACCAGAATGTGTTCTTAATACAGATTGTCCTCAAAATAGAGCATGTGTTCGAAACAAGTGTACAGATCCTTGTCCAGGAACTTGCGGATCTAATGCCCTTTGTAATGTTTTTAATCATGTTCCAATGTGCAATTGTCCACCCGGAATGAGTGGAAACGCTTTTGTAATGTGTTCTCCACAAAGAGGTATGTTTAAAAAAATAAATTAAATTAATTAAATTCAGTTAATTTAAACTGAAAAGTTAACACTTCAATTAAAAGACTATTTCTACTGCAAAAGCAACAACATTTAACTAGCAAATTATTGCTACCGTTTTAATTGATATCAATTAACTCTTTTTATTTGTTCTTCTTAACTGTAGATCCAGTATCAGTTGACCCCTGTAATCCAACACCCTGTGGACCGAATAGTCGGTGTAGAACAATTAACGATCAAGCAGTTTGTAGTTGTGTTGACAGTTATGTAGGAAGTCCTCCTTCTTGCAGACCAGAATGTGTCATTAGTTCAGATTGCCCTAAGAATCTGGCATGTGCTAATCAAAGATGTATTAATCCATGCGAAGGTTCTTGTGGCTTACGAGCACAATGCCAAGTTGTTAATCATAACCCAATCTGCAGTTGTCCAGAAGGACTAAGTGGGTCTCCATTTTCCGTTTGTGATACAATGTGTAAGAAACGTAATTTTTTAAATAGTTTGTCATTTACAATAGCTATTTATATCCTAATAAATTATTTCTCATTTTAGCTTCTAGACCGACACTAAATCCTTGCCAACCTTCTCCATGTGGAGCTAATGCTCAATGTAATGTTGTAAATGATTCACCCTCATGTGCTTGTTTACCGCAATTCTTAGGATCTCCTCCAAATTGTAGACCTGAATGTGTTAGTAACAGTGAATGTCCAAGTCAACAAGCATGCATAAATCAAAAATGTAGAGATCCTTGTCCTGGATCGTGTGGTTCCAATGCAGAATGTCGAGTAGTTAGTCACTCAATAATGTGTATGTGTCCTGCAGGATATACCGGAGATCCTTTCATGCAATGTGCCCTACAGCAAAGTAAGCTGAAATTATAAAAGATATTAAATCTTTATAGCTACTGAAATAGTTAAAGAAAATTGATAAAAACTAAATGTATTGATTTTAATGTTTACCTAGATATTCCTGTTGAAACTGTTTCCCCTTGCACACCATCACCTTGTGGTGCAAATGCTGTTTGCAAAGAGCAAGGAAACGTCGGATCTTGTTCTTGTTTACAAGATTATTTGGGAAATCCTTATGAAGGATGTAGACCAGAGTGTACTATTAGCACAGATTGTCCTTCAAATTTAGCTTGCATTCGCTCGAAATGTCAAAACCCATGTCCTGGAACCTGCGCACAAAATGCTGACTGTTCTGTTGCGAACCATCTGCCTCAATGTAACTGCCGCACTGGATTTTCTGGAGATCCATTCCGTTTCTGTGCTCCTGTTCCACAAGCTGGTAATATCATAATACAAAATACCCATTTTTCAGAAAATAAAAAACAATTGAAAAAAGTAGTTAATGAATCAAATCTTTTTAATCAAATTATAAAAATTCTTTTATTATAACATTTAGAAGAAAGTGATTAAACTTTCTAGTGGTTTCAAGTGGTTTCTAAAACACAATAATTGTTGCTAAAAGATTAGGTAGAGACAAATTTAACCAAATTATTGTTATAAAATAGTGATACCAGAAGATCAGTCAGATCCTTGTGTTCCAACACCTTGTGGTCCAAACAGTCTATGTAGAAATGTTAACGGACAAGCAGTTTGTAGTTGCCAACCTCAGTATTCTGGAAGTCCACCTTCTTGTCGCCCGGAATGTACGATTAGCTCAGAGTGTCCAATGGACAGAGCTTGCATAAACCAGAAATGTGAAAATCCTTGTTCCAATACATGTGGAAGAAATGCTATTTGCATGGTGAGAAACCATAGTCCAATTTGTTCTTGCGAGAACAGTTTCACTGGAGATCCATTCATTAGATGCTTCCCAACGCAGAGTAAGTTTTCTATAAATCTCTACAAATATGGTTTCTTATTCAAGAAATCTTTGGTTAAATAATTTTAATTTTTGTTTTACTATTATGTTATTAAATACTATTTCCGTTGGCACTTTAACAAATACAGAACCAGTTGTACCACAAGTTGTACAAAATCCATGTTTATCATCTCCCTGTGGACCGTTTTCGGAATGTAGACCAATTGGAGACATACCATCCTGTTCTTGCCTACAGTCTTATATTGGAAGTCCTCCAAACTGCAGACCTGAGTGTTCTATAAATTCTGACTGTACAAGCAATCAAGCTTGCATACGGGAAAAATGCACAGACCCTTGTCCTGGATCCTGTGGCGCTTTAGCTCAGTGTTCAGTTAATAATCATGTACCCATTTGCACTTGTCCAGAAGGTTACACTGGAGATCCATTTACCAATTGTGTTTTGCAACCAATTACATGTAAGACTCTTTCATTTCGTTTATAATATCTTTATAGATTTACAATAATTATTGTTTTATCTTTACATGTTTAGATATGACTATAATTTAATTCTTATTTCAACTCTACATGTTTAAATGGTTATAGCTATACAACAAAGACCTGTAGATCCATGTAGTCAATCACCTTGTGGTCCTAATGCCGTTTGCAATAACGGCTTATGCACCTGTCAAGAAAATTATTTCGGAAATCCATATTCAGGTTGCCGACCAGAGTGTGTTCTTAATACCGATTGTACTCAAGATAGAGCATGTCTTCGGAACAGGTGTATTGATCCTTGTCCTGGTACCTGTGGTCAAAATGCATTATGTAATGTTTACAATCATATACCTATGTGTACTTGTCCTACGGCCATGACAGGAAATGCTTTTATCTCCTGTTCACCAATTAGAGGTACAACGAAATTACGCATGTTATTTTTAAATTAGTTTGGAAGCACAAATTTTATGAGAGTCGAAGATTTATTGTAAAATGATTACTATTTAATATAGAAAAGGCAACATAGGAAAGTAGTTTAATATTTAAATATTTGAACAGATCCAGTGGTAGCTACACAACCTTGTAACCCTTCTCCATGTGGTCCAAATAGTCAGTGTCGAGAGATAAACGGACAGGGTGTATGCTCTTGTCTCTCTGGTTTTATTGGAAGCCCACCTACCTGTAGGGCAGAATGCATCGTTAGTACTGATTGTCCTCCATTGGAGGCTTGTATTAATCAGAAATGTAGCAACCCTTGTGTAGGATCTTGTGGCATTTCTGCATTATGTCAAGTAGTCAGCCACAATCCTATCTGTAGTTGTTCTGAAAGAATGACTGGAAATCCATTCGTCAGATGTACACCAATGCGTAAGCTTTCCAACATTTTAAAATTGTTTGCACATAAAGTAATTTAATCCAAAAGCATTTGAACCATATTCCAGTAAAAATTAATTGAAAAAACAATCTTCCAGCAATTGAGCAACCGGTTCAAAATCCTTGTCAACCATCACCTTGTGGTCCCAATTCACAATGCCAAGTTATGAATGATACACCATCTTGCTCTTGTTTACAAGAATTTATTGGTTCTCCACCTTATTGCAAACCAGAGTGTATCAGTAATGACGAGTGTTCAAACAAACTTGCATGTATCAATCAGAAATGTAGAGATCCATGCATAGGCTCCTGTGGAGCTAATTCTGTTTGTAATGTTGTCACGCACACACCGATTTGCAGTTGTTCTGTTGGTTTTACAGGAGATCCGTTTACTCAGTGTAATACTCAACAAAGTAAGTCGTCTTTATAAATCGAATCTGGTATTCATTTAGCTTAATAAATGAATATATTTTACTTCCTTTCAGCAATTCCAATTTATGCACCACAACCGTGTATCCCATCACCCTGTGGTGCTAATGCCATTTGTAAAGAAAGAAATGGAGCAGGTTCTTGCTCTTGTTTACCGGATTATATTGGAGATCCATATGAAGGATGTCGACCCGAATGTGTACTAAGTACTGATTGTATTCCAAGTATGGCTTGCGTAAGATCCAAATGTCAAGACCCTTGTCCTGGCACTTGTGGACAAAATTCAGTTTGTCAGGTCATAAATCATTCACCAACATGTTCATGTCTTCCTGGATTCACTGGGGATCCGTTCCGATATTGTATTGAGGAACGAGAGCCAGGTATTTAAGAATATCAGAGTTAAAACTATATCAGGATACCTATCTACAATAGACTTCTATTAATTTGTAAATGAGTCATAATGAAAAACCAAAGAAATACTGGAAGTATATTTCTGCGAAACAGTTTTATGTAGTGTCAGTAGCTACATGTTTATTGTAGTCAGGTTTCCCTCATTCGAAAAAGAAATTGTATTCCCAAATAAAATCTAATTTTTCAAACTTCCACACATTTAGTAGTAGCTGATGCTAATCCCTGTCAACCTTCACCATGTGGACCAAATAGCATATGCCGAGAAAACGCTGGAAATGCTGTATGTTCATGTCTTCCACAATTCGTCGGTACTCCACCTGGATGTAGACCAGAATGCGTAATGAATTCCGAATGTCCTCTTTCTCAAGCTTGTATTAACCAGAAATGTGTCAACCCATGTCCCGCTTCTTGTGGAAGGAATGCAGACTGCAGGATTATAAATCACAACCCTATTTGTGGATGTAAATCTGGTTTTACTGGAGATCCTTTCACGTCTTGTTTCCCACTACAGCGTTAGTAGACGTTTAAAATTTCCAATTAAATTAACAGATTAATTATGAAGACAATTGATACTTCTGATAATGAAATGAAATTATTAAGTCTAACTTTTCCAAAAACTACTTTAGGCCCAATGGATCCACCAATCTCACAATCAACAAACCCTTGCCTGCCTTCACCTTGTGGACCAAATTCCATGTGCCAAGATACTGGAGGCAATCCGGCATGTTCTTGTGCATTAAATTACATCGGAGTGCCACCAAACTGTCGACCTGAATGCACTATTAATTCAGAGTGTCCATTGAATCTTGCATGTATCCGAGAAAAATGCAGGGACCCTTGTCCCGGAGCATGTGGTGTTGGAGCAAGATGTAGTGTTGTTAATCACGCGGCCAATTGTGTTTGTCCTGAAGGATATACTGGTGACGCCTTCACCATGTGTCTCTTGAGACCAGCTATCAGTAAGAATTTCATTCTTTGACTCAAAAGTCAATCAATTCAAATCAAAATCAATTCATTTACCCTGAACATTATTTCAGTCAACAGAATATCATTTTTAAATTTTAGCTGCTGAACCTTCTAACAATGACCCTTGTAATCCTTCTCCATGTGGACCTAACACTGTATGCCGTGATGGAATTTGTTCTTGTTTATTTGAATATAGAGGAGATCCTTACAGTGGTTGTCGCCCTGAGTGTGTTGCTAATGATGAGTGTCCTTTGAACCAAGCGTGTATTCGTATGAAATGTGCTGATCCTTGTGTAGGAACTTGTGGACAAAACGCACAATGTTCAACAACAAACCACTTACCAATATGCACTTGTCCTACAGGAACAGAAGGAAATGCATTTATTCTTTGTTCTCCACGTCCAGGTATTTAACTTTACAAACCCCGGAGAAAATTATTGCTTTATGGTTTTCAAAATTGTTTGACTTTTAAATTAATATTTCCCTCATTGCGTAAATAATTTACAGTGGAACTCGTCGGAATAAAACCGAGTAAGGTTATACCTTTTCTTTTAATTTTCCTTTTCAGAGGTAATTGTGAGACGAAAAATATTTAGCATCTCATTTCTCCTTTTGCATAATTATCACTTTATTTTCAAACCTTTTATAAAAACGTTTATTCTTATTGTAACACAATGAAATTATTCACCGGCTCAGTTTGGTTGTGAATGGGGGATGTAAACTTTAATACACAATTTGTTGCATAACTGTTAAAAGGACAATTTAAAATTTTTTGAATTTTTGTTTTTTAAAATCTGTTTCATGAGATAGTATATTAGGATGGTTGGCTACACGATTTGATTTGTCAATCTTTGTAAAGCAAATGGAAGACCCGAGGAGTTCTACTGTAATTTTAAAATTTTGAGCAGAGATAAGAAAAAAAATAGGATGTGTTTAAGTAAAATTAATTTATATTAAAATCCTTTTTACATTAGCTGACGTTGCAACTACACCATGTTCTCCTTCACCTTGTGGACCAAACAGTCATTGCCAAGCTGTTAATGGCATTTCCGTATGCAGATGTATTGAAGGGTACACAGGAAGTCCGCCTCTGTGTCGACCTGAATGTGTTGTATCCTCCGATTGTTCGACTGCAACAGCATGTGTTAATCAAAGATGTACAAATCCTTGTTTAGGCTCCTGTGGTTTAAATGCCGAATGTACAGTAGTAAATCACAATCCTATTTGTAGTTGTCGACAAGGTTTAACTGGAAATCCTTTCCAAGCTTGCACGACACCACCAAGTAAGCCTTTGAAAGATTTTTTTTAATTTTCCCTTTAAAAGTAAGACACTCAGATCTAAGTTCATCAGGTTTTGGAAACTACGATAAGCGAATGAAAACAGGGGATAGATGTTCGGATTTAAACTTTGAATAGAAACGCGAAAAACGAAGGAAACTTACTGCTCTAAAACTATGAAGACAATAATGAATTTTCTATTTTAAGTAACGTTCGTATGCATTTGATTATTTACATGTTCCATTTAAAAGACATCATCTAAAACCCTCGCATACATTAAGATCAGAGTGTATTACAAAAGATATGAAGGTTAAAGAAAACAAGATTGCTCACGAATCTTACCCTTAAAGTTACAGCTGATGTTACTGTTAGACCAACTGATCCATGTAATCCATCACCTTGCGGTCCCCAGTCACAATGCCAAGTCAAAAATGGTTTAGCATCATGTGCTAATTTACCACTCCAATTACCAGGATGTGTTAGCAATAGTGAATGTGCCTCAAATCAGGCTTGTATTAATAGAAAATGTGCAGACCCGTGTCCAGGTTCTTGTGGTTCCAACACCGAATGCCGAGTTTTCAGTAACACACCAATGTGCTTATGTACTTCAGGATTTACAGGGGATCCGTTCACTCGGTGTACACCGATTTTGAGTGAGTCTTTTACTCACTATAAGGAATTTATTCACAGCTTAATGTTTCTCTTACCACTTTTTTCTACAACTTTTTTAATTGAGTAAATTATATAAACATGTATACGTATACATTTTTTCATACTCATACATTTCCTAAACAGGTGAAATGCCTAAACCGTGTACACCAACACCATGTGGGGCAAATGCTATTTGTAGAGAGTCAGGAGGAGCTGGGTCATGCTCATGTTTGACAGATTATATTGGAAATCCTTATGAGGGATGTAGGCCTGAGTGTGCAATAGATTCAGACTGTTCAGCAAATCTAGCATGTACTAGATCTAAATGCCAAGATCCTTGTCCTGGAACATGTGGGCAAAATGCTGTTTGCCAGGTTGTAAACCATTCTCCAGTTTGTACATGTTTACAAGGATTTATGGGAGATCCTTTCCGACTTTGTACCCTAGTGCCTGAGCTTCGTAAGATATTGTTCTCTTTACTTTTTGACTCTAAACCTAGATAAAGAATTTGTAATAAATATTTCATACGATTCTACAGCACCAGGCAGACCAGCTAATCCTTGTAATCCCTCCCCTTGTGGACCATACAGTGATTGTCGAGTCAATAATGGGCAAGCAGTTTGTTCTTGTCTTCCAACATACTTAGGCACTCCGCCTGTTTGTAGACCAGAATGCATTGTTAGCACAGATTGTCCAACAACACGTGCCTGTACCAACCAAAAATGTGTAAATCCATGCCCAGATACTTGTGGAGCAAACACTGATTGTAGAGTTATTAACCACAGTCCTGTTTGTTTCTGTAAAAGCGGCTTTACTGGAGATCCATTCACGAGATGTTTTTTGAATGATGGTACGATGATTAATTGTATTCTATTTTTTTTTTTTTGTAAACCTTTAGAAATTATTTTCTTTTTAAAACCTATTGTGACTTTTTCATCGTGTTAACTCCTGAATTGTATTAACTCCCGAAAAATATTTTAGAGCCCTTGCAACCCACAATGTCTAACAGAGATCCATGCGTTCCATCACCGTGTGGTGCTAATGCTTTATGCCGACAAGTTGGCGATACACCAGCCTGTTCATGTTTACCAAACTATTTCGGAAGTCCTCCCAACTGCAGACCAGAATGTGCTATAAATACTGACTGTCCAAGTAACAGAGCCTGTATGCAAGAACGATGCAAAGATCCTTGTCTAGGATCTTGTGGATTTGAAGCTGAATGTTCAGTTTTGAATCATGTCCCGAATTGTAGGTGTCGTGAAGGATTTACTGGAGATCCGTTTACTCAATGTAACCCAATACCATTACAACGTAAGTTTATTAGCTTTTTCGTCTACATTTTATTTTAAAACTACTTTAAGATTATTGTAAAAGACACATTTTATCAACAGCGGAGCCTATAACAAATCAAAACCCTTGTGTACCATCCCCTTGTGGTGCTAATGCAAATTGTGACAATGGTGTTTGCACTTGTTTGCCAGACTATTTTGGAAATCCAGTCACAGGATGTAGACCAGAGTGTGTTCTTAATACAGATTGCTCTCGAGATAGAGCATGCGTGCGCAATAAGTGTCAAGACCCTTGTCCAGGAACTTGTGCTTCAAACGCAATATGCAATGTTATCAATCATACACCAATGTGTAGTTGTCCATCAGGCTTCCAAGGAAATGCTTTTGTGCAGTGTAATCCTGTACAAGGTATTTACTTTTATTTTACCTACTTTTTTCGTTTGATTGTTTTTACATTTTACGCAAAAAATGATATTAAATTAAAAATTGTTTAAACAGTACCAACTGTGTCCCCATGTGATCCATCACCTTGTGGTCCAAACAGTATGTGCCGAGTGAATAATGGTCAAGCAGTCTGCTCTTGTTTATCAGGCTACTTAGGAAGTCCACCAACTTGTCGACCTGAATGTGCTCTAAATTCAGATTGTACACTAAATCAAGCTTGTGTTAATCAAAAATGCCAAAATCCTTGCATTGGTGCATGTGGTTTGAGAGCAAACTGTAGAGTCATAAATCATAACCCAGTTTGTCAATGTCCACCAGAATTTATTGGAGATCCCTTTATTCAATGCATACCAAAACGTAAGTTATTTTTGAGCAATTAATGATACGCTCTAATACATTCTAATACATTCTAATACATTCGTTGACTTATTAATGGCTCCATTCATGTCTGGCTCTTAATTTCTAAAAAACGTACCGCAATATAACAGTATATTTTTCTTTTTGGACAGCACCCGAGCCAGTAAAAATTAATCCATGCCAACCATCTCCCTGTGGACCCAATGCCCAGTGTCAAGTAGTCAATGATTCTCCTTCTTGTTCCTGTTTACCGAACTTTGTTAATTCTCCTCCTAACTGTAGACCAGAATGTATAAGCAGCAGTGAGTGTCCTTTGAATCAAGCTTGCATCAATCAGAGATGCAGAGATCCTTGTCCTGGATCATGTGGAATGAATGCCCAATGTCGAACTGTAAGCCATACTCCAATGTGCTTCTGCAGTGATGGTTTTTCAGGAGATCCATTCACTCAATGCTCACCTCAAATTACACCACGTAAGCCATTTTTCGTAACAAGCTTTAAGCCAGTTTCTAACAGTCTATTTATATATCAAGGGAAATATACTTTAGTTTCGGAAAGGGAAATTATGACAGAAACCAAGACATGATCTCTGTCACAGATAAGCACTAAACTTGCGTCCCAAAACAATTCTTCGCGATTATGGAGTATACTTCTCTTATATAATGTAAACAGGCGCATAGTAAAGATGAATTCTTTTACTTTCGCTGCAAAACATTTTTTACTGTAAAAAACAATCGTACATAAAGATTAAAATTGTTTCACCCACTTGCAGAGATAGAAGAAAAACCGAGTCCGTGTGCACCATCACCTTGTGGTCCAAATGCTATGTGCACAGAAAATAATGGTGCAGGAGCATGTTCATGTCTAGCCAATTATTTTGGAAATCCTTACGAAGGTTGCAGACCTGAATGTGTCAGGTCCTCCGATTGTGCCTTAAACCGTGCTTGTGTTAATTCTAAATGTATTGATCCTTGTCCGGGAACTTGTGGCACAAATGCGGAGTGCCATGTCACTAATCATCTTGCAACATGCTCTTGTATTGCCTCTTATACTGGAAATCCTTACAGTTATTGCATTTTAAGAGAACCTGGTAGGTTGAACCTAGGTTGTTCACACAAACGCAAATCTTAACCAAAAAACTAATATTTTATTATCTCACAGTTCAAGTAGACAACGCTGATCCTTGTGCCAATTCATTCTGCGGACCCAATAGTCAATGTAGAGTTGTTAACCAGATAGCAGTTTGCACTTGCCTCCCTAATTTCAATGGAAGTCCACCTGGATGTAGACCAGAATGCGTCAGTAGTTCGGAATGTCCAACAGACAGAGCATGTATGAACCAAAAGTGTGTAAATCCATGCCCAACATCATGTGGACAGAATGCTCTTTGTAGAGTTATAAATCACGCACCTCTTTGTAACTGTGCACCAGGCTTTACAGGAGACCCTTTCACAATATGTTTCTCTGTTCCTAGTAAGTTATTTGAATCAGGAATTTTTAAACTGCTTAAACTTATATTGGTACACACTTGTTTAAAAAATGTTTTCTGTTTTGTTAAAATTTTGCACAATTAAATCACGACATGGAAACAAACAATTTTAGACGTTCCTGCAATCACTAACGACATTATGACCGATCCGTGTATTCCAAATCCTTGTGGACTTTATTCGGAATGTCGAAACATAAGAGGAATACCATCTTGTACATGTCTTCCAAATTACATCGGATCTGCGCCAAATTGTCGTCCAGAGTGTACCATAAACCCTGAATGCCCTAGTAATCAAGCATGTATTCGAGAGAAATGCAGAGATCCTTGTCCAGGATCTTGTGGAATTTTCGCACAATGTAATGTTGTCAACCATACTCCAGTTTGTTCCTGTCCTGAAGGGTACACTGGTGACGCTTTCCAACAATGTGTCTTTAAACCCATAGAAGAACGTAAGATCTTGTGTAAAAATTAAAGATAAAAATTAATCAGTAATTTAGAAACACTAGTTATCTATTTTATTAATTAGTAATTCAGAAATACCAGTTATTTATATTATACAAAACTTTTTGTAGCATCCGTTTCCGACACTAATCCATGTGATCCGTCGCCATGCGGCACAAATGCTCGATGCAGTAATGGCATATGTACATGCTTACCTGAATATCAAGGAGACCCTTATATTGGTTGTCGACCAGAATGTGTCATGAATACGGATTGTCAGATGAACCAAGCTTGTATCCGAAACAAATGTACAGATCCTTGTTCTGGAACATGTGGACAAAGTGCTCTTTGTAATGTTTTCAATCACATTCCTATGTGTTCTTGTCCAACAGGCATGACAGGAAATCCTTTCGTTTTGTGCTTACCATTACAAGGTATGTCTGAAGAATTGCAAAGAGTTTCTTATGAGTCATCATTTTTAATTGGAGAAAGATTTTAATAAATTCAAGACAAAAACAATAATCTAAAACAACTCTATTTTAATATTGTACAACAAAACTTGAGAAAATTTCATGTCTGTTGATATTTAATAATTCTATCGTCTGAAAATAACGTCTCTAACCGGGCGTGTCATTTGATAGACGAAGATCGTCCTCTTATTGTCACGTCTAGTTTAACGCGTTTAGAAAATAGTGTTATTAAATGTCTACAGGGATATAATCAAACATGTAATTCTGCAGTTTAATTTAGAATAGTAAAGTACATTTTTAAAAATGTTATATTCAAATAATAAAGATTGATAATTATTTGACACAGCACCATCCAATGATGATCCATGTAATCCATCTCCATGTGGACCAAATAGTCAGTGTAGGCAAAATAACGTACAAGCAGTTTGTTCCTGTATTTCTGGTTTCATTGGTGCTCCACCAAGTTGTAGACCAGAGTGTGTAGTGAGTTCCGATTGTCTTCAGAACCAAGCATGTAGTAACCAAAGATGTAGTGACCCTTGTCCTGGTTCTTGTGGCATTGGAGCCGAATGTAGAGTTGTTAATCACAATCCAGTCTGCAGTTGTCCCGAAAGAATGACAGGAAATCCTTTTATTCAATGTCTACCTACCCGTAAGCTTTTGATCATTCATTTTAAATGAAAATATTGTTTTATTTGCTTCACTTAACGCTGAAATAATTTTAAAGCTACCACACCGCCACCCGTTATCAATCCATGCCAACCTTCACCTTGTGGACCAAATTCACAATGTCAAGTAATCAATGGAGTTTCTTCGTGTTCTTGCCAAGCAGAATTTATTGGTTCCCCACCAAATTGTAGACCAGAGTGTATTAGTAACAGTGAATGCGCTAATCAACTTGTTTGTACAAATAACAAGTGTCGAGACCCATGTCCAGGATCATGTGGCAATAATGCCAGATGTCATGTTGTGAGTCATACTCCAATGTGTGTCTGTCCAGCAGGCTATAGTGGAGATGCATTTACTGCCTGTGCTTTGATACAATGTAAGATTTTCTAACAGATTTTTTGTCTTCATTTCTTGTATTCATTATTTTATTCATTTGTGTTTTTTGTATTCTTTAATTATCTGTTGCATTTATTTACTATTTTCTGCGTCGAGCAATTAATTTGGACACTTTGTTTAATTTTATTAACTCCTTCTAGTCGAACGACCAGTAGAACCATTAAATCCGTGCATGCCATCACCTTGTGGTGCCAATACGGAATGTAAAGTTCAGCAAAATGCTGGATCTTGCAGCTGTTTGGCAAATTATATTGGAAATCCTTATGAAGGATGTCGACCAGAGTGTGTTTTGAATTCGGATTGTCCAGCAAATCTCGCGTGTATTGGGTCGAAGTGTAATGATCCTTGTCCCGGAACTTGTGGTCAGAACGCAAACTGCTACGTTCTTAATCACTCACCTACTTGCATTTGTCTAGAAAGATTCACTGGAAACCCATTTGTTCTTTGCCAACCAATCTCACCATTGCGTAAGCTATTTTAAACAAACAATGCATTAAACATATTACAAATAATTGTACTCTTGGAATTACATGATTCAACATGACGTTTGTTTTATTCATATGAACATATTAGTAAAACAAGCTTAGAAGTCATACAAGAGTGTACATAATATATTTATTTACATTTTTTTAAACGTCAACAGAAGCAGAATCAGAAATTAGTATACCCTGCACAACATGTGGACCCTACAGTCAATGTCGTGTTGTAAATGCTCAATCCGTTTGTTCTTGTCTGCCAACTTATACCGGAAGTCCACCAAATTGTAAACCCGAATGCACTGTGAGTGCTGATTGTGCATTAAATCGAGCATGTGTAAATCAAAAGTGTGTTGACCCATGTATTAATACTTGTGGTCAAAATACCATCTGCAGAGTACTGAGTCACAGTCCATTTTGTACATGCAAACCGGGATTCACAGGCGAACCATTCTCTAGTTGTTTCCCCTTACCAAGTAAGAAGTACTTTTTTCGTAATATGACTGACAACAATTATAGACTCCCTGCAAAAATTTTGTTGAAATGTAAACATTCTTTTCCAATTTTTTAATCTCACATTTAATTCTCGCATAATTTATTCTCTGTAATGTTTTTTGAAAACCATGATTAATTTTATGGGTGTTTAATATTTGTTACATATATACAATATTATTATATTATACAATACAGTCTATATCGTATATAAATATAACTCACGTCTGATACCATTCAATGTCAGAGCGAGATTTTTGTAGAAACGAGTTGTGAAATTTTATAAATGCTAATAACAATAAGGGCACAAGGTAATTGTGAAAAAAGTGAAAAGGAGAATTTTAGAAAGCTGAGAGGGATGCTGAAACATGCATCTTTCTTATCAGTGTCAATCACCTTGTGCCCGTAATGCACACTGTTGTTTTTACTTGAACGGAAAGTACGTCATTTTGTTCGTTAGAAACTGGCAAACAACATGCGATGTTTGCTCGAAAGAAAGCAGAATCAGTGAGTAGATATCACCTCGTGATCGAAATGGCGTACTTTCCATGCAGATAGAACAAGAACAATGTTTTTGAATCTAACATTTCATGTAGAGATAGCGTTAATTTATTTGCTTTCAAAGGATATTGTTTACGGCAAGTAGTTATTTGTATATTACTCAACAAAGCGACATAAGAAGCTTAATCGGATAAAGATACAGATTTTGAGGGGGGGGGGGGTAAGGTTAATTCGGTGAGAAAATGACATGTTTTTAAGAATTTTCTTTTGCGATACCGATAGTGTCAGATAATTTAATCAATTTTCATATAAAAGTGCAACATATACACAATATTTTTATAAATTTTCAATAAAAAATATTGAAAATTAAACGATTGACAATGAATCTCCGGAAGCGCTTGAAACAAAGTTGTTTCACGGTGTTCATTGTAACTTGGAAATTTGTTATTGTAAAATTAATAATTATTAAAAGTAACAAAAAATCTCCCAGGAATACCTGCTGAATTATATAGCGAAGTAGTGTGCCAAATTTCAAAACAATTGGTTCAGTAGATTTTAAGTTATGGTGAACACGGACTTCAAAAATAGCAAGTTTTAGAAAAAGGCTTTAAAAGTTTACACACTAAAACTTCAAAAGATAACTCAATAATTGTTTTATACTTGATACCAGTTCCATAGAGGGAAGAGCTTTCATCAAATGGTTTTTAATAATAAATATGGTTATAGCAATAATTAAAACTCAGTTGGAAA